>VDFB02016966.1:0-24446 GCA_007258455.2 Sequoia sempervirens | reverse complement strand
ATGATATGTTATAATATCAAATGCAATTGCATGCTTTTGTCCATTTTACAATTTGTATTTTAGCTTGACAACTACTTTTACTATTTTATTTTATTTTATTTTTTGGTTAACTCTCTAAGAGGTTGCCATGCAAATATTTTGTCAATAGACTAATCCCATGAATTCTTAAATATCTTAGAAGATTCTAACATATATGAGGGTATAAGTTCACAACTATGTCACAATTTTGATCAAGAAAATAGTTTTTGGCAACCCAAAACTGCTTTTTACTTATGTGGTACAAAGAGTTTCAGATAAAACCCTTTCACCAAAAACTATTAAATAGCTATATTTTAATTTTAAAATATGGAAAAGGTTGAATTTACCTGTATTGTTTCAACTAGAACATTTTTGGACAAAATAATTCCAGTTGAAACAATTTTACCCAAAATTATCTATGTGGTAAGCCTATGTGACAGCTTGACCCCTCTTTTGGAGAAAATAGAATAAAAATTCAACTTCAACTTTATGTTTCTCCAACTAGGGGTACTTTCATGAAAATCCAAAAATAAAATTTTGTAGAGCTTAGAATTTAGAATTTAAAAATTAATGATATTTTGATTAGTTTTAATATTTTTTTTTTTTAAAGTTATTATAAGTAGGTGATTGTAATCAAACATAAGGATAATTAGACATTTTTTTAAAATAGTAAAATAAATTTAATAAATATTTAAAACATATATGATGTACTAAAGGAGAGAATCTTCTCTAAAATGGTATTTTTTAAAAAATAGATAAAAGTTGACATCTCATGAAAACTATGATGTTTTGAGTAAATTTGATTTTAAAACATTATTAAAACACAAAACATTCATCAATTTTTTTAAAAAAATCTTGCACTAGATTTTCAAGTTATTGTTTACTTTTTGTGACATCCCATAAACCTCACATTTAAAAATAAATAAACAACCAAAATTTATCCCCTTAAATTTAAAAAAAAACATGCATTTATTTTTTAAAAATTAAAAAAAATTCCTCATAAACATAAATTCAAACCCTCAATAGTTCTTTTATGCTCCTCATTAGCTCTTACATTATTTGAAATTTAAAACATCAATCTTTTAGTGGGTCATCCAAATTGAAAAATCCTTTTATTTGGTGTTGGTCATTTCTATAAAAAGGTAAACACAATCCTAAATTTTTACCTAAGACTAATTTAGAGTTATCCTAGGACTGAAAGAACTCATATTTGAAGGCCCTTAAACTCTAAATTATAAATAAAATTTAATTTGCAGTTCCCTAAAGTGTCTTGATTCAAGATTTGGTGGTTGAAGTGAGATATGATACATATGTTCTAAGTCACTTTTTCAATTTCATTTACTATTATATTTAGTGTCTATTTTTCTAGTTTATCACTTTTTCCATCATGCTTCTTGGAAAAATAAATACCTCATTAGGAAAATAAAAACCTACACTAACAAATTTGACCTCTCAAATTACTTTGATATCCTATCAATATGTTCACATGTAATGATTCTTCTCTATTTGATGATATTGATAAAATTGGTTATATTTTTCTCACTATATTAAAAATTCATGATTTGGTGTAGTCTTTGATATGTCTAATATTTTAATCTATAAATATTTTCCCTCAAACAAACTATATACAATATATACAAACTAATTATGAGAGATATCTAAAAGGAATACAAAATTTTCAAGAAAATAGAAATATTGAATGCTAACATAAAAGATACACTAGGTAATTATGAGAGATGTACAATATGAATATAAATCTTCCATAAAAGCACAAATCTGAAATGAAATATATATTTTAATAATATTCACAAGACCTATGGTCTATATAAGAATTTTTTCTATGAGTACAAATTACAACAAAGGAAATATTTAATCATACACCAATATAAAAATAGGTCTCCTAATAATTTTGGTTCAAAGTTGATGAAGAAGAAAAAAAATAACTCTCATCTCAAAACCCCCAAAGTTCAGATTATAAACAACTTTAAAAAATTAATCCAAAATTGACAAAAACTTGTGTCAATTTAAATTGATTACAATTGTGGAATAACGTATTCAAACTTGAAATCAAATAATTCTATTATTCTTAAAATTACATTGTAAATGTCAAGCAACTCAATTGCCTCTTTGATTTCCAACTCTTCATCTCCCTCAACTTGTCCACACAATCCCTCCTCTGGTTTATCTCCATCTACAATAATATTGTCAAGCATGAAAAAATTCCTTTGCAATTCCACAAAACTTTGCTAATCTGCAATGGTATGATTCAACCCTTCTTATGAAGACATCCTCTTTGTTCTTCCTACACCACGCCTCCTTTGTTTCCATTAGATATCACCCTCCTTTTATCTACAGATTTCTTTCACACCACAATTTGTTCTAACTTTCAACATTTATCCATGTAATGTAGATTTTATTCTCTTACATTGTTGTATAATCCAACTTCTATTTGGGCCTTGTGTATCCATGATGCTCCCTTTGTTTGAATACGTGCCCTCCAAGATATTAAATCCACATAAAAATTTTCATATTCATTTGTAATAATCTCTGCAATCAAAATTTTAATGCAACCTATCTGACACATCTCCTCTATTGGATTTTGTCATTCAATTAAAAATCAAAACATTATTTCTTTCCCAGGTACTTCCCTACTCACCTAGTCGTGGCCTTGCTCCATCGAGCTATGTGACTCCTTTGTACTAATGCTTTTACAATGCATTTTTTTTTGTATTCTCTTTGCTAATTCATAGAACCCCTCAATGGTCTTTTCCCTCCATGTGGTATACCCTGTCACAGGCTTTCTACGTTCATTTTCAAAATTTAATTTTGCATCCCTCATTAAGTGCCAACTTCTATTTGTTGTTTCAATTCTAATCTATCATAGATTCTTCCTCTTGCCACACAACTCTTCCTCTTTTCTCCTAAGTCCTATAAGCCTTTTAACTGCCTTTTAATGCATTTTAACTTCTTAAAAATTTCCTCTAACATGTGTGTTCCTCCCTCTCACCTTCTGGCATGTCCTTCTTTGTATCCTACCAACACATTTAAACTCAAGCAAACCTGTAATACAATCTTTTTCTCGGTTGGCCTAGTGCCCTCGCTTTCACTTGCCATGTTTCATCTATTTCAAACAAACCATGCTAACCTATTAATTTTCCTTCATACTAGAGTAATGACATGGGTCTTGTCTTCTCACCCAGGCGCACTCTTCACTTTTCCAAATCTGCATTTTATCACTTGATTTTTGATGCCCCTTGACATTTTTCCTCCATGTTTTCAATAGTATCTCTTTAAATTCTCTTTGTAACTATTCAAACTCCCCGTTGCTTTTGGTTTTCATAACTTTTAATCTCGACTTTTTTCATTTAAGCTCTCATTAAGAAGTCTTAAATTTGAATAAGTTGGCACTTTATTATACAAAGGAACTGATCAAAAGATGAAACTTTTATATTCAACTTTTTTCTATCAACCATCAAATCAAATGGAACTTCCCATGGAGGAAAGAAAATGAAAAAAAAATAGTAAAATCAAATTGAAATATTTTTTGTTGATGTTGATTGCTTGTTGACCCGGGATGCTTCTGCATCAAACATGTCGAGTAAGAAAAATTGTGAGCATAAGCTCACAAAGGTGGAGTCAGGTGATAGAATCACCCTTCAAGATTGCAACAATCTCTAGGGAACTTTGTCGCTGAAGGCCCGACCTCCTCCACCAAATAGCTTGACCTCCTCTTCCAAATACTCTTCCTCTTCTCTCCATTCCCTCCTTTGGCGTGTCTCTATAACAACTCTGCCCTTGCAACCTCCATGTTGGAATCATACCATGATCGCACGAAGATTCCACTTCATCTGTTATAATTTGTCACTTCCTTAACACTTTTGTCTGCAGTTCTTGCTCTCAACTGTTCAGGACTTCGCACACTTGCAACAATACTTTCGAGATTTTCTCCCACTTACAATTCTATGTTTTCCAACCTTCAACCACTCATGACTCCACACACCTGTAGTGATACTTTTGAGCTCCTCAATTGTGCTTCCACTATCCATATGTTTTTTCACAAGCTACCCCACGTTCAATAATCTACTTGTGCCCCCAAAACCTCTGGTCACTTTCCTCTCCACCTGCAAGTCCTGGTACAAAACATCTCTCTCTCAGTGCTCTACCTACATGCTCAAAACCTCTGGCTTTGATACCAATTGATGAAGAAGAAGAAAAAAACTCTCATCTCAAAACTACAAAAGTTTAGATTACAAACGACTCAAAAAACAATTAATCCAAAATTGACAATAACTTGTGTCAATTTTAAAAAACGATTACAATTATGCAATAATGTATTCAAACATGAAATCAAATAATTCTATTATTATGAAAATGACATTGCAAATGGTAGGCACCTCCATTTCCTCTCTGATTTCCAACTCTTCATCCCCCTCAACTCATCCACACAATCCCTCCTCTAGTTTACCTACATCTTCAAGAATATTGTCAAGCATGAAAAAATTCCTTTGTAATTTCTTCCACAAAACTTTGCTAATCTGCAATGGTATGATTCAACCCTTCTTATGAAGACATCCTCTTTGTTCTTCCTACGTTGTGCCTCCTTTATTTCCATTAGATATCACCCTCCTTTTATTTGCAGATTTCTTTCACACCACAATGTGTTCTAACTTTCAACGTTTATCCAAAATGAAGATGTTATCCTCTTACACTGATGTACCATCCAACTTCCATTCAGGATTTGTGTATCCATGCTCCCTTTGTTTGAATACATGCCCTCCAGGATATTAAATCCACATACATTTTTTCATATTCATTTGTAATAATCTTTGTGCTCAAACTTTTAATGCAACCTATCTGACACATCTCCTCTAATGGATTTTTTCATTCAATTAAAAATCAAAACTTATTATTTATTTCCCAGATACTTCCCTACTCACCTAGTCGTGGCCCTGCTTCATCAAGCTATGTGACGCCTTCTTTACTAATTCTTTTACTATGCAATTTTTTAATTTTCTCATTGCTAATTCACAACACCCCTTAATGGTCTTTTTCCCTCCAAATGGTATACCCTATCATAGGCCTTCTACATTCAGTTTCAAAATTTAATTCTACATCCTTCATTAAGTACCATCTTCTATTTGTTATTTCAATTCTAATTTGTCATAGATTATTCCTCTTACCAAAAAAATCTTCCTTTTTTCCCCTGTCTAAGTCCTATCGGCCTTTTAACTGCCTTTTAATGCATTTTAACTTCTTAAAATTTTCCTTTAATATCTATGGTCCTCCCTCTCACCTTCTGACGCGTCCTTCTTTGTATCCTGCCAACACATTTAAACTCAAGAAAACCTTGAATACAATATTTTTCTCGGCTGGCCTAGTTCCCTCGCTTTCACTTGCCATGTTTCATCTATTTCAAACAAGCAATGCTAACCTATTAATTTTCCTTCATATTGGAGCTATGGAATGGGTCTTGCCTTCTAACCCAGGCACACTCTTCACTTTTCCAAATTTGCATTTTATCACTTGATTTTTTATGCCCCTTGACATTCTACCTACATGTTTTGAAGAGTGTATCTTTATATTCTCTTTGTAACTTTTCAAAATCGTCATTGCTTTTGGTTTTTGTAATTTTTAATCTCGATTTTTTCTATTTTAGCTCTCATTAAGAAGTCTTGAATTTGAATAAATTGGAATTTTATTATATAGAGAAACTGATCAGAAGATGAAACTTGTATATTCAACTTTTTGCTATTGACCATCAAATCAAATAGAACTACCCACAGAGGAAAGAAAAAAAAAACAAAACGACAAAATCAAATCAGAAATTTTTTTTATTGATGTTGATTGCCTATTGACCTAAGATGCTTATGCATCAAAATTTCTCTTACCTTGTCATTATTAACAAGTTCTCTTGCAAATATGAGGTGAAAGATGCTATAGTTAAATGAAAACCTAATATTATCTTTCTTCAAGAAGTTAAACTTAATGACTTATGACTCGGTTCTTCTTTATCCAACATATGGAGAGATGCAATTTTTTTCATACATTGCATAGAGAAGGATGTTGGGATATGGTGTTGTACACCATTGTATAATTTGATACATTATAATGTTGTAATTAAATAATTATTTAGTTTTGATGCACCTAGGTGGTGTGGTTAATCACACTAGGTAATTATTTGGGGACCACTTTATGTTGTATTGTAACATTGTATTGTTATTTAATGTGTGGGAGGCATGTGATAATAATTTAATATTACAAAAATATTAATAAAGTGAAAAATTAGTACCCAATATTAAATAAGGGATTAGTGGTTTTGTGTTCACATGGTTAAGGTTGGCTAGGTGAGTGGGTTGTCATTATTGAGTCTTTTTTAGGAGTGCATATGTGAAGCATGGCATGGGATGTGTGGATTCATGCTTGGACACATGAGAATGCATTGAGCAACTTGATGCTTCAAAGGTATTCATTGTAACTCTTGTATTGCTTTATTGCTAAATAATAGATGGAGTATGGATGCTTTTGGAGGCTAGCTTGTCCCTTTTGAGGGTTTTCCCAGGGTATATCTTGTGTTATCTTGTGGCTTGTCTATTTGATCTATGCACCATGGTTACTTTTATGCATGTTTATCTCTCTTGGGGTTATGTAGGAAATGGATTAAGATTGTCATTGAATGAATTTTTTCCTAACAGCTGGTATCAAATTTTTCATGGTTGATGGGAGGTGTGAGCTTCCACATTTTTGGTTATAACCCTTGTTTGAGTAGATTTGTGCAAAGTTGAATCCATGGGCATGCATGTAATATTTGAGACATTACAAGATATGGAACACATGTTGCAAGTGTTCATTTGCAGATTTGGGCTTTTGGATTGTTAATATTTGTTGGGTTTATTGCAGATTGCTTTCAAAATATGGGTCAAAAGGGTTTCTTGGATTGAGCTTTCATATGAGGGATTTGTAGAGGAAATTTCATGGATGACCTCTTGAGACAAAATGTACCTCAGCATTGGATCCAAGAGGCCCAAGACATGAAAATGATATAAAAATTGACATATTTTGGAGAAGTTAAAAAAATGCAAAAAAATATTAGCCCTTGCCCAACCATACGATCGTCTAGGGCATCTACAAAATTATATTTAAAAATTAAATTCCTATGCCTAAATTATTTTTTTGGAAATATTCAATTAAAATCTTATTTAAAATTTATTTTGAAAGTTTTTTAAAAATAATTTGAAAAAAAACAAAAAATATATATATTATAGGCTTTGGGGGGATCCACAGACCCCCCAACTCATATCCTGTGATGGGCAATATTGCAGGGCTAACACCTTGTTGGCAACTGCTAGTTGTCGTCCGACCAGCAAGGTCGGCGGGACCCAATCAAAGCCCTATGACTTAAAATAAAATATTTTAAAGTTCTACCCTTTACAATTTTAAAGCCATTAGTTTAAAATTCTTTTAAAATAATAAAAAAAATTAATTTGTTCATCAGGTTCAAAAGTCAGGGTTTAGAATGATTTTTTTCAATTTAAAAAAATATATAAATAATGTATTTTCCTGTGATTAGATAATGTGGAGATCTCCTAAATCTTCCCCAGCCCACTGTCTTCTTTGGCACTATATTCATTACTCTAGCTGCTAGGGTTTTGCA
Organism: Sequoia sempervirens; assembly: GCA_007258455.2. Lineage (NCBI taxonomy): Eukaryota > Viridiplantae > Streptophyta > Pinopsida > Cupressales > Cupressaceae > Sequoia > Sequoia sempervirens. The sequence goes on along the minus strand of VDFB02016966.1, from coordinate 16,777 downwards.
TGTGACATCTTTAATATCTTCATGATAGTGGTTTTTAAATAGATCTCAGTCTTTTCTTTAATCTTTATCATGGTAACCCTTGAGTTCCATAATCCACCTTCAATCTCTTCTAAGAACATTGTATTAAGCTAGACTACATAGTATGCATATAAATCAAGTCCTTCATACCTACTGTTGTTCCAATCCACCACTCACTACCTTGCTTAAAATTTTGCCTCCATAAGCACAATAGCATGTTTTAAAATCATGGTTTCCAGTGATTGACCACTAAGGTCACTACTTTCATCAAGATACAATGAGATTTTTGTCTTCAAACTCAAGGCATTATGCAAGATAACATTGTGAATTTTTTGTTGTGTAGGGTTTGATTTTCTTGCACATTTACTGATTTTCTAATTGCCTTTAGGACTAGATATTGCCCCCTTAGCTACAATCCCAAATAGCTCAATCACTATCACTTGAAGATTCCTTTCATGAGCATCCTTTTATAAAATCAAACTATGCCCTATAGACTACCTACTTACTTACTACAAGGGACTCACTGTTTCATGGTATTGTGGGTCTTAAGATCCTTCAACCTTATTGTCACTAATTCACAATCCACAAGGTATTATTCATTATTCTCTCATCTTTGATGAGTCTCAAAACACTGCTTAAACATGTAATCCACTGCCTCCATTATACAATGGCTAAGAAGAAACATTGAACTTTTGATTACCACTACATTACTTCATTTGGACAGTCATTCCCTGGTTGCATTTTGCTTGTCTAACACTATCAATAGAATTTGAAAAACCTTTATGGTCAGCAAGGGGGTAAGGAAACTCACTGTAGACACCCAAATTTGATCACTCTCGTATGATCAAATTTACCTCTTTATTCATCCATTTTGTCAATATTAATTTATTTATTTAATATTACACTTCCCACATAAAGTTCTTAAAGTATTTAATTTAACAATTAAACACTTTATTTGGTACCTTTCTCCTCTCTAAATTAAATAAATACACCAATTTATTTAATTTAGTCATTTTAATCTTTCTGAATTAAAATCAATTTAAAATTCTTCTCTTCTCTCTCCTTCTCACATCCTCCATAATCCATCTCTAATTTGGATTAATTTAATTAATTCATAATTAGGATGTGCATCCTCTTAATCAAGGATTAATGTCACATCCTCCTACATTTTCCACTTGTCTCTAATCTTCCATTAATTATCATAATCAAGTATTTGCACAACTTTAATCAAAGTCATTAGCCACTTAAATTAGCAACACTTTTTAGTCAATCTTTCCATTTGCCTTTCTTGGCATTGACCCTCTTTCCTATGTGAATTTTTAATTCACTTTTATTCATCCTAGGTCTCTCTCCTCCCCATGTGAATTTTTAATTCACATTTTATCCTTCCAAGGCTTCTAGAATATTTGACTTGTCACCTCATGCACATGTGACCAATTCCCACCTTTTTGGAGACCCTCTCTTATCCATTAGATTCTCCTAGGAATGCGAATTTAATTCACATTTACTTCTCCAACCACTTTCTCTTTTCCCATGGATATTTTTGAAGAATTCCAAAATTCTTCAAATGTCATTTTCACTCACTTGGGGACAAGTTCTTTTTTGAGGAAATCTTCTCACTCCCCAAGGTACTTGGAAGGTACTTTTCCTTCCTCCACATCATGTACCTCCCTTCCACATCACCTACACATCATCTCACCCTTAGCCACTTCACAATCCACATGTCAAGATGTGAGGGCTTGTGAGTCCTCAACTCACCTTAGCCCTTCATCTTGGCCTTGTTGGATAAATCTCAATCATTGAATACTCTAGAGAATTCAAGTTTATCTATAAATACCCCCTCTTTTATGGCATTTCAAAAACACTTAGCCATTTTGCAACTAAATGCTGCCACTTTGTGCACTCATCTAGCCATCAATTTCATGTATTTGTATTTGCATCCAAGCATATAGTTAAATCTTTCATTTAGCCACATAAAGAGCCATCAAAGGAGCATACAAAATAATCTAAAATCAAGGGCCAACCAAGGAGTTTCAGCTGTAAAGAGAAGGTATAATCATTTGCAATCATTTTACACTTTTTCTCTTTGCATTTACAAATTCCTTCGGCTAATCTTGAGGTGTTTCTTTGTGTTTTTCCATTGTATTTTAGTTGCTTAGAATAGGTAAAACATTTGGATATCACACTGACTATTAAAATCTCCACTTTACTATACAAGGTTTGAGCTTTATTATCTTGTCACTGCTCAGCCTCTTTTTGATGTCACACCTCAAGTGACTATCATTCTTTTTACCATAGATTGCATTTATAAATGTCGCTGAGCTACATAGTGTACTTGTTATTGGCTACAACATTTAAATTGCAAGATTTTGTTATTGGCTACAATGTCTCAATCTTTCTAGTATTTCAACCTCACTAATTCGCTAGAGTTATGGTTTATGTTTCTACAAAGGCCTAGGGTTTGTACCCTAGTCATGCTCTTACCAATGATTTTGTTGGTATTAAAAAAAAACCTTAAATCTTGGGTCAGAAAATTAGTTGTCTTGACAGGGTGTGGTATGATCTTGGATTGTATCCTAGAGTGTGTGGGAAGCTTGTGTTTGATCATTAAGGTATGCAAACTTGATCAGAGAAATGTGTCCTATGTAACATGGGTCTTGCTTTAATACTTCCCATAATGGTTATTAGCGGATCACATTATTATAGTTTGTGGTAACCTAAGATTCAATTCAAGTATGTAACAAAATTGGTCTATAGTTTAAGATGTACACTTTTAAGTAACATTCATAAGGTTTAGAAAATCTTGATCACTCTCTAGAATATCCCATTAAACATGGGTTGTGCTTGAATGCACTACATAATTGATATAACACAAGCACTCTGCATATCAACTAGAGTTATAGGCTCTTTATTGCAAAAAGAGGTAATCGCTCTTGGATCATGTTATTATTACATTATAACCTGTTAAACTTGAGTCAACTTGAATGCACCCAATGATGATTGGCACCTAATTGTGATGACAATTATTAATTTGTACATGAATTGTGCTCATATGAGTGCCTCTATTTATATCACAACATAGCCACATTAAACTTGGGTCACACATGAATGCATCCTATATTTCTTATAGCACAACTGTGCCACACGACCAATAGAGTTATGGATCACATAATTATAGTCACAAGCATTTGTTCCTCAGTTATGCTCTTATGGTGATTCCATTACCATTACAACATAACCCTTTGGACTTATATTGCTCAAATCCTTACATTGTGTATTTTCTCTTTGGATGGATGGCAATTCAATGGGAGGGATTTGTATGCAGGTCATGCTCATATAAGTGCCTTCATCACCATTACACAATAGTACATTGGAATTTCCTTTCCTGAACCTTTACCTCATTTTTTATTGTTAGGGTTTCTTAGTGATTATTCCATTTCCATGTGGCATATTGAAAAAAGAAACCAAGCAAAAAAAAATTATATTTTTAGTTAACTCCTACTAACATACTTTTGGAATAAATGTTTGACTGCATTACTTCGAGTGTGAAGAATTTTATTTTCTACTTATAATACATTCATTGAGAGCTATAGTAGAAAGCTTCTTATGTTGAAACTCGTCATGTAAACTTTCTTTACGCTACATTTAGGAGGCTTCATGTATTTTTTGTGATTTATACAACTTTTGTTTTGATAGTAAATGGCATCAGATTCTTTCTGAAATTGAAATGATTTATTAATTATGCTTTTATGATGATTAAATGTTTTATTTAGAAGCTTGGGTTAATATGCGACATTTTTATGTGCGGGAAGAATAGATTGTGATGAAACATTCAGGTATGGATGGTTCAGGAAAACTTGGATTGCTATCAATGACATAATCAGGTTGGAGAGTACTTTCAACTGATCTAAAACATTTTCAGATGTTTTCGCTTGGAAGCAGAACCTGAGTGTAGGAATACAAATGTCGGTGGATAAAGAAAATCATAAATCTACTTATCTAGTTTATGATCGAATTTGAGGTCATGAATATCGAACAAAGAAATTTCCTACATTTTAAAGACAAAATCATAAATTTGTTGGTCCAATTGGAGATCCAATTTAAGGTCGTGAAGCTCCAACAAAGAAAGTTACTACATTCTAAAGATAAAATCATATATATGCTTGGTGCAATTTGAGGTCCAATTGTAAGGATTTTTCTTTTTAATTATACTTTTTGATATTTAGCTTGATACATATTGTCTATGCTTCCACATTTTCATGTATGTTTAGCAAGGCACTTGTAACTACAATATATGACAAAAAATCCCTACTTCTATGCTTTGATGGATGTCCCATGATCAAGATCTATATAAAAAGTTTGCTTTGTATATACTCGGTGGTAAGGTGTTCTTTTCCTTTTGTTGATTTTTAAATAACAGTCTTATCTTTCAACCAAGATTTCTGCTACAATCTCTCTTTTTGGTGTCTTTTCAGTAGTGCTTGATTTATAGATTGCAATTGTTGGAAACTATGTCGCATCTTGCTTATTTATTTGTGATTTACACCTTAATTGCAATGCTAAAATCCATATATTTACACCTTATTAATTTTGAATTGGTTTAGTGGGAAGTCTCACATGCCCTATTTGCCTAAGTGACTTTAGTTTGATACATGTGTATTTGTTTTGGAAAATTTATGGCATTTACATGTTGGAATTATGTTCCTCAAATTCACTAGTGGATCCCCAACTTGGTCATCATCAAGTTAGATTACACCAAGTGAGAGTTCAAGCCTTTACAGCCATCCTGCGACGTCTCATGGAGTGAGTGGCGGTTGAGCGATACTTACCACTGCCTTGCAAAGGTGTTAGATTGAGCTTGTGGTAGTGTGGTGTTATTGCCACCCCATAGTGCTTCCATGTTGACTAGTGTGGTATAGTGGTGGTTACCGCTACCCTACGACGATGGTCGAAGGTATCCTATGGTGGTGCGGTATAGTCGCCGCCACACCACGATGGTGTACAAGGCTTTGTGCGGTAGAGCGGTAGATACCGCCATACCGCGGCATCAAAGCTAGTTTGTGTATAGTCGTGTAGCGGTGGATGGTGGATGATTGGATGTCTTTGGTGGGATAGTGAGTTATTGATAGTTAAACAATTAATGATGCAATGGAATCTACAAAGATGGCTATTGTGTAGTAAGATTTTACTTATTGCTTTTAGTATTTTTATTGTATTCTTTTGTTTTTATCATTTATATATTGGTCTCCTTTATGTTGGCTTTGATGACTTGTAATGATTATTTTGTTGGCTTTGAAAAAACTTCCTCATCCAAAGCTCCAATTCACACAAAGGCAAGAAGGACACTTTCAAAGGTTGAGGAGTTGGGATTTACACCCATTGGTTGCATTTTCTTACATATTTGATTTCTTGTTTCATGTGCCTCCAAAAAGGTGCACCAAATCCTTGAATGGGATTAACACAGATTTATTCGGTAGTCAGAAGAGACTAATTCTATATGATTTTGCTTTATAATTCATCCCAATGTTGATAACGATCAATCTTAGCTTTGCAAAACACACAACATCATTAACTAATAAGTTCTTAAAAAAATGTTAGGATGCACCCTTCCAAGGGACAAACCTCTCCAATGTTAGATTGAAATTCATTTGAAAAATTGGAGAGGTCTATCCCTTGGAAGGGTGCATCCTAAGATTTTTTAAAGAACTTATTAGTTAATGATGTTGTGTATTTTGCAAAGCTGAGATTGATCATTATCAACATTAGGATGAATTATAAATCAAAATCATATAGAATTAGTCTCTAAATTTCCTAATGAATAAATATGTGTTAATCCCCTCCAAGGATCTGGTGCACCTAGTTGGAGGCACATGAAACAAGAAATCAAATATCTAAGTATATTTCAGAAGTCAAATATTAGCATATAGCTTTCATTGGGAAGATTAGTGACAACAAGATCCATATCTCCCCATTGATACAAGATCTTCAGTCATAAGGTATCAGACAATCCAATCCATGATTCAATATAAATAACATACTAATAACATCCAAAGCTATTTTTTAGCTTTAATAACAATTTTCATTAGAATTGGGTCATATGTACTTGGAGTATCCCCTACAATAGGATTTTTATTAGTCTAGTCATAAAAAAAATCCCTTAGATTTTCATGTATGTCTAGCAGGGCACTTGTAACTACAACTTATGACAAAAAATCCCTATTGTTATGCTTTGATGGATGTCCCTTCAGATATCTGATGTAGTGTACATTATTATAGTGCAATCCTATTTTTCAGATTATTTCATTTAGCATCACCAATATTCTCCACAAGAACATTGTCCATGTTTAAAATGATGGAAATGGTTCACATCTCTTAGAACAATTTCTCTTGCAACAATCTTGGAGATGAATTTAGATGTAGTGTGAAAATGAGAACATAATCAAAGGTTCTTAACAACTCTAATAGTTGTACCAGGGGCCATGTTTAACAAACCAAATGCAATTGCTAACTTTTCACTATGGTGGTAGATAAATGATTCTTTTTTCTTCTTTCCACAACATTAAGTAAAAGTCTTGAACTGTAAATACCATGTTGCATTCATTTTCCAAGCCAATTTCTCCAATTTTACATAGCTCTCCCATGTTTGTGGATGTGATCTGTCTCCCACAAATTTTTAATTGCTTTATCTTTCTATTGTGTTTGGACTTACTTTTGTAAACTTGCAATACACAATGCACTTTTATTCTTTTTGAATTAAGACTAATAGTAATTTTTTTGGCTGTATTGAGGCACAACTTCATTAATGGTGGAAAAGGCAGACCTTGTTGCTCATATCAAATGGAACGTTGCATAGAAAGGAGGAAAGATTATAGCTGGGTTATTGTTGATTGCATTGAAGGAGAGAGCTTCATATATGGGACATGATCAACACTCTCCTTCTTGGATTCTACATGTTATAGCTTGCTCTAGGAATATTTACCACATTGTAGAAGTTTCAAAAGATGAAAGGGGCATGTGCTCTCATTGAAGGGCTTCAAGCATGCGTTTCCATCATTGTAGAAGTTTTTTGGAGAATTTCTTTCTTGTAGTCATTTTTTGTGCAATATTGTAACTCATATTTTTAGTCTTGTGACTGAAAATAACAATTGCAATACTCTATTTCTAAGTTGTAATTACAACACCTTTATTTTATTAATAAATTTCATTGATTTTTCCTTTTCAAAGACTTTCTTATTGTGTGTAATTGATGATTGATGTGTATTTTTGTGTTTTATGCTTAAATCCTCAAATATCAGTCAATTAAAATGACTAACTATACTACTAATTGACATCAATTAATAATTAAATTGACTAAATATAATACCAATTGACAGAAATCAATGAACAGTGAATAAAAATGACTAAATAAGTGACCAGTTAACAACAATCAATGACTAAATATATCAATGAATAAAAAATGACTAAATAAGTGACCAGATTACATGAATCAATGACTAAATCAACAACTAAATAAGTAACCAGATTGCAGCGCAATCAATGACTAAATATATTAGTTGAAAAAATGACTAAATAAGTGACTAAATTAGAGCAATGAATGACTAAATCAATGACTAAATATACTACCAAATCGATCAATCAAAAAAACCAATAAATGACTAAATATGGTTTAGTCATCAATTTGGTCATGTTATATATGACTGGCAATAAACTACTAATGGTCACGTGACCAAGTTTAGTCATTTATAAGTAGTTTTTAGTAGTTTTTTCAGTAGTTTATTGTTGTTTCTATACTAGTGGTTGATTATCAGTTTGGTGCTTCTTGGTATAGGTTTACATGTGTTTTTTAGAGTTGGACTTTGATGGTGACAGGTACACAGGTTGTCTTTGGTTTTGAGGACATGGTTTGACACAAGTGGAGACTTGGAGTCTTGTATGGGTGATATTTAAGTGTAGGTACAATGTTGGCTATGATCATGGTGTCATGGATATGCAAGTGCATTTAAAGATTGGCACATGACATGATCATGTATGTGATTGTTTGGTGGTGACTTGGTTTTGTGTTAGGAGGTTGTTCTTATCTCCTTGATGCTTGTATGGTTCTTTGGCTATGGTTACTAATTTGTGGACATGTTTGGCAAATCAAATATGTGGTTGATTTGGTGTTTGAGTTTTGATCTCTACAGGATTATCTTCTTTGATATATTAGTTTGTAGATTACTAATGTGATGATGAGTTTGCATTTTTTAGTTATTGGATCTATGAGTTATGTGATTGGTAGGTATGCATAGCCTATTGAATGTAGTGGGATGAATCAAATGTGGACTATATATATCTACCACTTGTTTGATTCATTGTTATTGCAGACTTTGTTAGTTGGCCTTGTCTATGGTCATTTGTGCATTGGTATGTTGCTTTGAGTTGAGAGGATGGATGGTTAGAGTACCTGATTAGTTGTTTCATGGGACTTGTAGCATGTAGTTTTATCACTATGTCATGATAGCTTGGCACATTCATTGGTTATACACTTTCAGTGGGAGCTTTTGAAATTGATGATTTGGCGATGTTGGATTGGTTTGTGATAGTTTGGTGGTGGTTGTATGTATCTTCTTGGTTTGGAGATCTTGGTTTAGAGGTATTGGTTTCACTTGTTCTCTAGAGTTGTTGGTATTGCATTTGATTGTGTGTGGACCTGGATGATCTTCATGGAGGAGATGGTTATCTTCATGTGATTAGAGATGTGGTTTCATGGTTTAGAGTGTTTTTGATATTATGTCATGGTTTACCCTTGATACTAGCTTAGAGTTTTGGCATGATATGGGTTTTCTTGAGACCAAGATGTATGTGTTGTTGCATGTGATCTCCTAGGAGGAGATGGTTAGATCATGATGTGATAACAGGTTCCTAATTCTATGGTTGGAGCTTTGACATTGATCTTGGCAGTTCTCTTTGTATTGAGTGCATTGATCATTTGCTTGATTACTTCATGATGGTGATATGTTACATTTGAAGTTTGGCATGTATTGATCAGTTATAGGTTCTCATGGATACTTGGAGATGTGAGTGAGGTTAGATTTATCTTGTGATTAGAGACATTCTCTTGTGATGGTTACTCTTTGGAGGTTTCAGCAGGAAGACAAGGAGTCTTCACCTAGATATGGATGTAAGTTCATGATGGACTGATAGAGGAGATTGTTCTTGGAGTGAGTCATGATGACTTGGTTATCCTAGAGGATCATTCTCATTCCCCACTCTTGGTCTACTCAGCGGTTTATCATTTTAGAGGTATTTTCCCATTATTTCTTTCAGATGTGTTATGTTTCATGCCTTGATTATCATGGGAATGAGTTGATTCATGGTGATTGATTTTGGAGACTAATTTGAGGAATTTTTAGCATGATTTTATATTGCTTTATCTTTCATAGATATGGATCTTGAGCTATGGATAGTTAGTTTTGGAGGATTCATTTTGAGGGATATTTAGCATGGTTATCTCTTTGTGCATTTGAGTTTATATGTTATCATTCATTGACGAGGAGTTTAGGAGATAGTTAATGGCTGATTTCTAGATTTGGGAATGGTTACTTTGAGTTTGATCTTCTTGGTTAGAGATGCTTACATCCATGATGGCATTATTACATGATTCATATGTTGTTTTATCTAAGAGATTGAGAATTGGTTTGGGTTTTGTTGAGGCTTCTCATTTGGTGTTGTTAGAAGATCATAATTGATAGAGCATTGCACCTTTGAGGTGTTGGTAGGACATATCATGGTTTACAGGTTTTCTCTTTTCATTATATGGTTCCTTCTTGGAGGTTCACGTTCATATGATTTGGGAGGATGGTGGCAACATATTGTAAGAGATTATGTAGCTATTTGGGTTGCATGTGTGGATCATTGTTATGGTTTTTGGTACTTCATTTCTTATTATTTAGCACAACTTGATATAGTGTTGATTGGTAGACTTGATATGCTTTGACATTACCCATGTAGTGGGAGTTTGTGGATATGTATGTTCTTCATTGGTAGGTTTGATATAGGTAGCTTGTGGTTATGGTTTATGGGATGCATATGTTGTTGGAATGAGTTTATCGATGTTATTGATACCTAGGAGGGATGGTTGGATGTATTGCATGTGTTGTGGATGGATAGAGTTGACAACAACTTGTTTAGCATGTGTTGTGGATGTTATTTCTGATCATGTGTGTTTTTTAGAGTTGACAACAACTTGTTTGGAACCTTTGTTATCACTTGGATTTGATGCTTTTGTTCTTGGACTGGTGCATCTTCACCTTGGCATGTTACTTTTCTTCCATAGGGGGCACATTGGAGGATGAGAGGAGTTCTTTATTGATATGGTGGTAACTTTTTTTTTATTGTAGGTATCTTGATAGAGCATGAGAGAATGGTGGAGATTCTTGTGATTTCATGTATGGCTATGATGATGTATTTCATTGATTGATCCCTTATGCAATGTATACAACAAGTGGGATGAGGTTGGGATATGGTGTTGTACACCATTACATAATTTGATGTATTATAATGTAAGACATGTAATATTTTAACATTGATATATATTTTAAAACTTAATGTCTTTATATTTAAAAAATAAATAATTTTTCACTTGACTGAAATTAAAAAAAAATGCATTTATTTTGTTTTATATTTATATATTTCATTTCCATATTTATTTAGGTAGATTATATTTTTAATTTAATATTTTTGAATTTTTAAATTATTTTATCAGTATCTTTAAGAAATTGACAACTTAAATCATTGATAAGTAGGAGGTATTTTTCACAACTTGTCAAATTGTGATATTGCTATCAAGATTCAACGGTGTAGTTTTACGAGTCAAACTTATTGACCCATGTTTCATGAGTAGTGGTTCACAAGAACCCAACTCTCATGATAATGAATGGTCCACTTAGCACTCATTCCATCTAGGTGATGCATTGGGCCTTCCCAAGAGTTCACCCATCCCAATACTATTCCAACTCAAGCATGCTTAACCGCAGAGTTTTCCCCCAAGGTTAAGTCCACTTAGATTGCAACCCCATTTCCAAAACCTTCAGCAAATGTTGTGCCTTATGAACCATTCATTATAGAGCCTCTTTACCTCACCAATTGATAAATAGAAGGTATTTTCCACAGCATGTCAAAATGTGATATTGCTATTAGAATTCAACCTTATAATTTTACAAATCAAACTCATTACTCATCACTTTGTAGTGCCTATAAAATGCATGTTAACATATAAAATTCCCTTCCTTTAAACTCTTTGTTTGACTTAATATAACACTTTATATTTTCATTTTGAAGAAAATAGAACACTATTCCAAAAGACTTCTTCATATGATTTCTTAACAATATGAAAATTAACTAAATGCCTTAAGCTCGAAGCAGATGTGAAGAGCTGGAAAGGAATACATACCTTTACTCACACTCCTGCCCAAGATCATTAAGATCGTAATAATTGTACATCTAATTGTCTCTGTACACCAACTGTGTTGGCGCAGCAGCAGACCCTTTTTTGGATATTCACTCAAACAAAACAATCATCAAATCTGTTCCAGTCCATTTTAAGCAATATATCCACCTCCCTTGGCAGCATAGAACAATCTTTTGATAGCAGGGGATACTGTACTTCAAAAAGCTGAAAGAAGACCTCTGTAGCATCCATGCTCTTGAGTCCTTGACAACCTCAAGAACGTGTAGATCAGACTCAGACTCGGTTGCAAGAGGAATTTTGCAGACTTTCCAATAAATTATAACAGTCTTACCAGTATGTTGATCCTGGAGTGAGTTTGAAGCTGCCCACAGTTCATTTTAAGGATCACCAATTTCCCCTGCATTCACCAGTTATGATACAAGAAGCTTGGCAATGCACTCAACGAAGCATGTAGTTGACTGCTAAAGTACTGAAAGAAAATTCTGTGCGAAGCAAAGATATAAATGACAATAAAATTTCTAACTAATTCTGAGTTTTAGGATGCATGATTGAATTGATGGAATGTTACAATTTTTAAGAAATAAAATTGAAATTATTATGAATAGACATTTAAATAATGAGATGGAAGATAAAATTTAGCCCAATACAACAAGAAGGGGCCTATTGTACCTCTAAACCCAGGAAAAGAAAAGAAAAAGTACTGCTCTAAAAGCTAAGACCGGAAGACCATGAAAGAATTTTAACTTAGAGAATGGCAAGCCGCCTTTTCTTTCGAAGCCGAATTCTTCAGCCAGCTTATACAATAACAATCTCAATAGAGGATGATTCAAGTAAAGAGTCCTGACAACAAATCTCCTCTCACATTCCCTGCATAAATGCCATGTGATCATCTGGAGCATCTTTGATCTCAGATGCCATTAAAACATCTAGTACAACTAGAAGTTTGATCTCAGATGCCATTAAAACATGTAGTACAACTAGAAGAACATACCAAAAGAAACAAGTTAATTACAAATTGCGTATTTCTTAAGTATTTAAACATCTAATCAAAATGGAGTGGTTTCAAAAGTTAGTAGTTCAGTAGTAGAACATTCTAGCAGCAGGTCTTAAATTCACTAAATTAACTAAATTCAGATTCTAACTGGTCCATACAAAGTTCAACATATATCAGAACCAAGTTAAATTAGGAGTGCTAAATATTTTGGTTTAAGGGGTGTTTGAAATAAGCCACACGTGAATCAAATACCGGTCCTAAAATATCTCAGGGATAGAGCACTCCAATAATAAATAAAAGATCATAGATCCAAATCCTAACTGATGTATGAAAAATTCAACATGAAACACATTAAAACACATTAAATTTTTCAAAATTATGAAACTCATCTCCAATACATTTCCACAATTTTGTGGCTGCAAAAAGATTACAAAGTTATTACACCAATGTTTAGTATTACTACTGCAACAAATTATCTCCAACATTTTTATTCTAAGGGATACATTATTTTCAGGAAAATCATGTTTGCTAAACCAGCAGAGATGGAACATTAAATTCAATCCTGTCCGGATGCATTATTTTCAGGAAAATCATGTTTGCTAAACCAAGATATGCAGACATGAAACATTAAATTCAATCATGTCCGGGTCTCCTACAACTAGTATTGTAGACAGTGTGTTGCTCTTGCCACATTCAATAGTATGATCTGCAATTCGCTGCAGTTTTCCACCATGCACCACCATATAACGAAGACACTTCGTTGCCTTATCCTTTAGAAATCCATTTGAACAACCAAGTTCTGACAATTCTTTGCAACTGGCATTGTAGTTTTCTCAATGAATGCACTCTGTAATGGTGGAAACTTTTCATAGTTACATCTGCAGGAATTCTAGGTACTTAACATCAGCTATGCAACTCGGTATTTCAAAACCTTTTGTGTGCAGATTTTGAAGGTTATGGACCGAACTAAGCAAATCGCCATATTTATCAGGTAAAAGCCATTTTATGTGTAGAAACAGAGAGCACTTTTGAAGGAAAGAGGCAGAGAAAACAAGGCAGAAAACTTTTACAAATTTGAAACAGCAACTGCACAACAAAATTATCACTTTTATTAATTATATCATCTTCCTTTTGATTACATCGAATACACATGGAGAGCTGCTGCTCATTTAAACACAAAAGACATATACATATATCCCCTGTTCTGCTGCTGTAAAAAATAAAATTTCATGAACGGTTGTTCACAGCTTACGAGTCTTGTTTTACACACCCACACAAAAGCATAATAATACCAAAAGAATACAATTACTTCCCCCAATAAGTTATGGAAATAAATGATGGGGAATGAATCTGAGTTGGCTACCAAGGAGATAGTCAGTTTTCACGAACTTACGCATTGTAAATGTTTACTACCGGCATGTAAGTAACATCTTCAGTTGTCTGCATGAATACATCGTGAGTTTTTCCAGTACCCCCTATTCCCACTGGGACAATGACATTTGATTAACAAGCGATGCCTGTTGAGCACTAGACTTATGGCTGCAAGTCCAGCCTTCCCCATAGCATCGAGAGGGATAATTGGAATTTGGACTTTACCCTAACGTATTCTCTCGGTAACAATAAGACTTGAATGGCGTGACGAATTCCAACCGGATCCCTCATTTTAGAATTGTCTTGGAAGTCTTAAAAGTAAAGAAGAGAAAGTAAAGAAAAACCATATGCATCGATGGCTCCCTACAAATCGTTACATACATAACATGATATACGGACTAGACTATGAGGTTGGACTGCTTAGAACTACTGGCTTGGTGAAAAGAAGGGCAGGCCGACAATGCAATATATGCAGAGGGATTCCGTTTGTCTGGTAAAGGGTTCCGGATGAACTAATGGCTAATAAACTGGAACAAACTGCTTCTGTCTCGGTAATACACCCTTAGCTTCTACCTTATATGCTACTGATGGGGTATCGATCGCGCATTAAAGTAGTAATAGGACTGTCATGCTTTATACAGGGGTTTTGGCCTTTAACTCCCCATGAATTCAGACGAGTCCTTTCGTAGCCAACTGAACCGGAAACAGTACATAGTATCACACCATTAGGGACCCGTCAAGATGGGGAGGGGGGCTGAACTGACAGAACAGGATGAAGACGGAGGTCGTTGGGTATAATTTTTTTGGCATATTGCATTTTGTGGCAAAGTTTGCCACCACTTAGCATGCTCTTAGGGAGAATAGTTATTTTTTAAACTTAAGAAACTATTAAATTCAATTAGTTTAATTTAAATTATGAAATCTGAATTATTAAAATTTTAAGTAATTAAATGTAATATTCAAATTTTTAAAATTTATTTCAATTATAAATTTTAAAATATTAAATTTAAACTATTAATTTATAATTACCCAAATTAAATTGAACTAAACTATTAAATCTGATTTCAATAAGTTTTAATATTGTAATTTAATTAATATTCTTTTTTATTTAATTAAAATTTCATATAATAATTTAAAATTTATATTTAAATTTGAAATAAAAAATTATAAATTTTATTCAAAATATTATAAACTTAAAAGTAACTAAAACATGCATATATTTAGACAATTTGATTAAATTGAAAATAAAACTAATTGATTCTTGATAGTAGGATTGAAGAACTCACCTTCACTCTTGTTACTAATTTTTCAACTTTTGATAATCTTCTCCTTTGTTGGTTTCTCCTTGATTAATTTATATATATGTATATATTTTACAAGTAAATGTTTTAAAAAACTATATATATTTAAAACAATTTTTTGGATAGATGAAAATGAAAATATTAATTAAATATATATTTTCTCTCAATATTAATTTCTAAAATATGTTTGGAATAATTCAAAATATTCTTCAAGATGAAATTTGAGATAGAAGATAAACTTTAAAGGAAAAATTATAGTATTAAATTTAATATAAGATCATTTCAACACTATGCAATTATCTAATTTGATTTTTCCAATAACTTATTCCATGAGGATAAACTAAAAGAAAATAATTTAATTCTTCTACTTAAAAGCTAAAATAATGTTTATCATTTATTTCAATTTATTTTATTTTTGAATAATAATATTTTAATATGTTTATTGTTTATTTAAATATAATAATTAATTATTTTTATTTAATAAATGTTTACATTTAAAAATAACTATTATAAATTTTTGTAACTTATCATCCATCATTTTTTGAAAATCGTGATGTTTTTTAAAAGTCCCAACATATGGGGCCATTTTTAAAAAATCTCAGCCATTTTAAAACTCTTAGCATATGGGGCCATACAAGCATAGTAAAAAACATGGTCCAAAATGTCTGTTCATCCATCTATTTTTTATCATCATGCCATAATATGGGGGTTGGGGAATGATATCTTATTATGACTTACCATATTGTTTTGTAGGGAGAATAGCGAGTGCCATGCATCGATGACATTATGATAGAACCCATACCCATTTCATAGAAGGTAAGTGTATACACATTTTAGTTAATGTTAGGGATTATGGACAAATCTCTTATTGTAACGGACCCCACTTTTGACACTATGAAGTTACTAGCGTGCTTTAAAAATTGTGGGAAAATAAAATTTACATTTATTTAAATTTACCTCTCACTCACTTATTTCACAAACCAATGTGTTAATATTTTTGGTTGTATTGTAATTTTTTTTGTAGTAGAATGGCAATGGATCTTTCTTCTCATGTCTATCAAAGCACGCCTTGATAACTCTAAGCCTAAAGAGATTCAACAACTAGTGGTGCAACTTTCTTATCAAGAGCATATAGTCTTTGGGCATATAATCATTTGGATGCAAAAAAGTTAAAGGTTTGTCTAGATTTATTATTTCCTTTTTAGCATACTTATTTAATTTTTTGTGCCGACATGTCATCATCAATTGTTACAACCAAAATATAGGTCACAAAAACAAAAAACATTTTCTCTTTCACTAGTAGTAGTGGGTAGTGGACTTTTGGGTTCTTCTCAATAGATTACCTTCAAGAGTTCCATTTACTTGTAAATTTATTTTAAAGGGATTTTCTCGATAGATTACCTTCAAGGTTTCCTTCTTTCTTGTACCAAAAATCTTCTATTCTTGTGCCAAAATGGAGGCTTTGAAATATGGTATGGACATCAATCAAATCATCAATGGCATATAAATATTTTTAGAAGACATAGCTGCAACTACCTTGGTAAACATGTATGTAAAATGTGAATGCATTGGAAAGTCATATGAATTATTTGATAAGAGGCCTTAAAGATATATGCCATCTCATGAAATGAAACTATTCTAGGA
>VDFB02016965.1:0-103494 GCA_007258455.2 Sequoia sempervirens | reverse complement strand
TGATTCTGCAAAGAAAAATGTAAGGTAAATATCTGATGAAGCACAATTGGACTCTTGTGTGAAGCCCTCTTAGAAGAAACAATTCAGCTGGTATTCTATAGCCTCACAATCATAAAACATTGAAGATCCCTCATTTCTCCATTGGTGAAATCCTCTGAAACCCTTGTCTCAGGCACAAGTATCAAGAAGCCAAAATAAGATGTCAAATAATCAATTGGTGAGGTCGACTTCTTCTTGGCTTCTATTTATCTCACAAAAGGCACAACTTTTTCCATTTAAATACATTTAAATGTATTTAAATCACTTTGTAATGTTTTAAAAATCATTTCTCCAACTTGGGCATCCCCTTTTGACTTAAGTGAATTAAAACTCACTTTATTAAATATTTAAGTGGCTTTTAATTATTATAAAGTCAAATTATAACTTTATAATATCTCCATAAATCAATTAAATAACTCAACCACTAAAATATTAATAAATCCCTCAATTCTCAGTGTTTTGACATGCCGTCAGAAGTTGGCAAACACTTAACTGCAAAGGCCTCACTAGTAGAATTTGGAAAATAAATGACTACGTGACTAACACTAGTAGTATTTGGCAAATAAATGACTAATTTGGTCATTGGGTAAAATCACAACTAGATGACTAAATAAATGACTAATATCAGACAAATAAAAATGACTAAATAAATGACTAATATCAAACAAATAAAAATGACTAAATAAATGACTAATATCAAACAAATAAAAATGACTAAATAAATAACTAAATAAATGTGCTCATTATGAAAATCTTGGCCATAATTTTCATTTTAATAAACATACTCTAAAACCTTCATCAACATCTTATTTTCAATCGTAGCCTACCAAAATGGAGAAGTGAGTCGAAACCTTGTTTTCAGGCATAGCCAGCTAAAATGGAGAAGTGAAGGACGAAACCTTATTTTCAAGGTAGCCCGCCAAAATGGAGAAGTGAAAGTGCTTGGTTTTGGATTGCAACCTCTGCCCATTTTTCTACATCGGACACAATTTGCACAAAATCTTGTGGTAAGTCATTTTCCATGGTTTCAATTAATTTTACTTTTCAAATCTATATGCGGTCAGGCCATATGATCCATTCTTTTTTATCTTTCCTTCTACACTTCAAGCTTGGTTATCTTGTAGATGGAGCATGTCCATCATGCTTTTCAAGTTTCTGTAATGAATTTGGTCTTCATCTGCTTCTACTTGTCCATATGCTTCTTTTATCTATCCTTACATTTTTATTCAATCTTTATGCCAAATTTGCATTCTATTGGAATGATACATTAATATCTACCCTTCACTATGGAAATTATTTCTTTAACCTTTTAACTTGTTTTGTGGCTCTCTTGCATTTGTAGCTACTTGGCACCATTTAGAAGATACATTTTATCAATTGCTCATATCAAAACATAAAATGTCAACAATAAATTGTGCAAACTCCTATTGTATTTTGGTACGTAAATGGGTATCATCATACTTCATTTTAATTGAGGAAATTAATTTTGCAAGTCAAGCTTTATACATAACCAATTAAATTATTTTGTATAGTTTGAACTTTGACCTGCTTTTGTTTATGTGGTCCATTAGATTGACAGGGTCCTCTATACCTTAGTGGTTAGAATTTCATCCTCATCACTTGCTTGAGTTGACTTGGTGTCATTAGGAAACAAGTGATTTGTTGATGCAGTGAAAAGGAAGAAAATAAATCACTTGAAAACATGTTCCTCAACTATGGACTAAATCCATTTAGTTTCTTCAAATTCACAAGAGAATTCACCATGTAAATGATCACTACAAGAGCACAAATCTGATTTTCCACTTTTCATGACCCAAATAAGTTTAATCATCTTCAGACTCATTAAATATTCCATCTCACTCAAAACACTTAACACCAGGACCTGAGTGCATTACCCAAATGGCTTTTCACTCAAACCTGTCTTCAAAGCTAGTAGTCATCCAAACATAAACTATCAGAGATATCCTTTCACACAGACCTCCATTCAAGACTGTGATGGCTTTTAGGATACCCCCTTAAGGGGTTTTAAAACATATCAAAAGTTCATCATAAGTTGTTTTAGGAAACAAGGCTCATACCTGACTGTTACTGTTCCAAATTAGGCCTGATTGGGCTTAAACTGCACAAGGGTTTATTGATTCTCTTATCTCCAGTTTCAAACTCATTCAATCAATGGTTCAAAGAGTCTTCATTAAGTTTACTCATGCTCACAAATCTATCAGAAGTATATATTCATAAACATTTTAACAAACCCTAGGCTTTAGGCTATTTGACTATCCCAAAACTCTATTTTCTCAGACAATACACAAATTTTCAGTCCTAACCTCTCTCTTTTCACATATTAGCCTATACCTTATGGTATGAAACCTCAAAAACATGAAATTACATGCCATGTGGAATCTTTTCACCAACAATTAGAACATTTCAATGGAAAAGTTGGGAGAAACACAAATTTTTATGTCACTGTTTACCCTAAATCAGGGTTTCCACTATTTTCAGAAAAATTCCCAATATCTTATTCAAATTTGAACCAAATTGCATGAAACAAACTTTGGAGGGAAGGATATTGAGCATAATTTTACCTACAAACAATTTGAAGTGACCTTCTGCCTGTACTAGGCCATACAAAGACCTGAAACAACTATTTTTCAGTAATTTATGAGAAAAGACAAAATTTATTTATGATTCTCCATCACAATACAATTCCTCCAACTCACTACATCTTCAATAAAATCTCCCCTTATCTTGGAAATGAGTTAAAATTCCTTTTTAAGGGCTTTACAACTTCCTCCAACAAATGAAACTAACTCAAACTATCCTATGACCTTTGGTATTCCATCCTTGTGCATTTTTTGCATCTTTGTATGACAACTTTTCATATTTTTACAAAATTTGACATATTAGGCTCAAATGGCCATCCTAATGACCTCAAAAAATGAAAAATGACTCAAATGACCTTACAAAAATGTTGAATCATCAAAATTTAATCAACCTTCAAGGTTTGCTCCATGGAAACATGACATTGTCAAGGTGCTCCCACACCATTTGTTCTCTAGATATAGTTAATTTTTATCCATGTTAAGGATTTCCTATATATCCTCAATGATGTAAAGCATATTATGTGCATGTTGATGTATCCTTAACATTTATAATATCTAACCAACATCTAATTTTTAGGATCTAATGAAACTGCCAAATTGATGCATGATGAGTTTGGTTTTTAAGCTGAAGGAACATAAAGTTATATTAATTTAGGCAGCATTTAGAATTTGGCCAATGACGTGCTTGTAGATGTTGTACTGGTATGTTAATTACTAATTAGTACTTTCCACAACTAAAGTTACTGGATTTGGGACTTTGCGTCCAAATTTGATGGTTGCTATCTAGCCAATTAATGTTTCTCATCTCTTATCTTACTAAATGTGTAAGATTTTTTCTCATTTATTCTACCTGAAATATTTTTCCTTCAATCATGGTGAAAATGGGATTGCTTTTCTCTTCCCTTGATTTTGAAGCTTGTAAGATGTTTTTGTTATCAATGAGAAGTGGATTGTTTTGAAGTCCAAGTGACCTTTCTTGGTTTTGTTGTTGCAACTTCGTGAGTTGAAATCTTTCCAAAATGTCTTTCATTCCAATGAAATGAACATGGTTTTGATACAAAATTGAGCTATTCTTTTTTCATCGTACTCATACATCTATAACATGTAGACAATAATGGAAGCCACATTTAAACTGAGTGAAGGAAGTTGATTTTCCTATGGAATTAGTATCATCTTCTTTATAGTTTTCCCAACAGTTTGACAGGACTATGTTTTATGCTTACAATTCCTCCCTTTTTCTTTTTGTTGAACCGTTGCAACAATAGATATAGGACTAGAAAGAAATCATACAAATCTAAATTGGATCAAGGAACTCGACTCTTGGTAAATGAAGTTGAAAAGTTGTGAGATGGTAACTGACTAGTTGAGAGAAGAAGAACAATACTCGATGTTAGGGTTAAAAAGGAAATATTCAAAAGCTTAAAAAGATAAAATGCAAAATAATATAATATATTTACATGTCCTTTAATTTTGAAGCATCTATTGTGTAGCCACTCGAACAGTGTTAGGTCTTGTTTGCAGACATATCACATTTATATGGCTTTGAGCATTATGTGTCCTTATATTTGAGATACTTCTCAACAAATTTGCGTCCACCGATATTGTAACCATGCCCTCAAGTGGATAGATTTATATCAAAAAAATGGGGAATCATAGAAGCCAAATTTTGTTTCTATATTCCACACTCTTTCAGTCAACATGAATTACATATATAGATTGTAGTTTTCCTATAATCTAGGAAACCACTTAACTATAAAATCTATTTAAGTGGGGTGAGTACAACTCATGTAACCCACTAACAATACTATTTAACAGGAGTTGTTCATTCAACCAATTCATTTACATATAGTAATATTACCACATCGTAATTTATTAATAACCATGTGAACACTAATTCCCAACATTCCATCCCTTAGTGTGAACATGGTAAGATTTCACACCCTACATCTGTAGTAGGCCCAACTCTCTTCAGGCTCATGATCTTGATTCAAAATGAAAGGCACCTCCTATCAACCTTTCATGGTTTTCACACAGGGTTACAACAAACTTGTACATGAACAGGAACCCACCAACTATCCACCTCGTGTGGGTTTCTGGATCCTCCCACAAATCCTTTCAAGATTCATGAACTGCATTACATTAGTGCTTTTGTTCATTACACTATTTTACACTAGGGGATTACATAAGAAAATAACACACATAGAAAATTAAATGCCACCAGAGCTGATAAGAGTCCCCGTTGTTGGTGATTAACGATAGGACACTGATTGTCCTCCAACCTCTGGTGCCTCCATCCTCCAATAATATTTGCTACTTAGCAAATTTGACTTTGAATCTCACTATTTAGAGTCCCCCCCTCAAGATGGAATTCTCTTCTACAAATCATGAGAGTGTCAAGTACCACCGATCATGCACTCTGAAAATAAATGCTCCTATAATGATTTTATAAAACCAATAAATAATACTACCTATCTTTTTTTAATACATATATCTAAAATTTAACATTAATATATAAGAAATTAAACTTGCAAACTCTATCTTTTGCTAATTGAACTCATCTTTGGGAGCTTCCTCTATTACATATCTTCAAAGGAATCTTTGTCTCATAATTTAGATAGGCATCTTATGAAATAATAAATTCATTTAATATTACTACATATTTGAAAAGTCCGAGATAGTGAAAGTTCCAACCATTATCAACCTAGTCTATATAGTCTATCAAATCATACTATGCAAAGGAATTCATCAAGATATTCTGAATGCTCTTGTGTTCAGGCCACCTATTGTGAAGTGAAGAAGCAAGCAAGCAATAACAGATCCAAGAAGTTCAAAGTCACAATTTTTGATCCTTCACATCATGCATGGACGAATCTATGTCTTCCTCTGTTATCTTCTAATCATATTTCTTCCATTTGATTTTCATTTGGGAATTAGCAGATCTTGCTAATTGATTTCTTTTGCACCAAGGCCTTGGGACCTCATACATCAAATCTGACACACTCTTCTACAAACTATACAAAACAAACTTAAACTCAACATCTACAGAATAAAATCAAATTCCAAACACCACACCAATATTGATGCAACACTGCGTCTGATCGTCACGCTCACTACACCACTTTAAACTTGAGCCCTCATTACTATATTTTGAGAAGTTGATACCAAGGCTCTTTGCTACTTGTACCTTTCTACTACCGCTGGAAACAATGAGATGATGTGCAACACTTGTTATCAATAGTTCTTTCCCATCTGCGCATCACTTGGATTTTATATCCGAAGGTGCTATGCATCCCAACCCGCGACCTTCTACACAATGGAAGCGATTTCTTAAGATCAAGAAATAAATATTTATATGGCAAAAATAAAATGGTTGAGGATGCTCTAAATAATATAGAATTAGCTCCTAATCACTAAATAATAGGTGCAAAAACGAATTTTCTCTGAGAGCATATTAGAAAAATGGGTAATCATAGAAGCCAAATTTTGTTTCTATATTCCATACTCTTTAATTCAACATGAATTACATATATAGATTGTAGTTTTCCTATAATCTAGGAAACCACTTAACTATAAAATCTATTTAAGTGGGGTGAGTACAACTCATGTAACCCACTAACAATACTATTTAATATGAGTTGTTCATTCAACCAACTCATTTACATATAGTAATATTACCACATCGTAATTTATCAATAACCATGTGAACACAAATTCCCAACAATTTAATGTATGTATTTCACATTGCTTTTCTTTCATGTATATATATGAAACTTGTTGTAGCTCTTTTTAATGTTCAATCTTATTGGTGATCTTTATTATGACCACATAATAAAGTTTCCAGAGTTTCACATATAAATAGAGCATAATACATATGTGGAAATTGGATGCTTTTTCTTTGTATTTCTCAACATTGCATGTTTTGGTTTTTGCAGGAGAAGTCCAACATAATTTGTGATTCCTTATGCCAAGTATGTTAAGAGTTTCAACCATCCAATGTCTACTGGAATGCGTTTCAAAATGAAATTTGAAACTAAAGATGCAACTAAGAAAAGGCACCTATAGACTCTTGTCCAATTCTATGTCATTATAATCATTTTTCTATAAATAATTCATAATGCTTGCATTCTTTTGTTGCACATTAAATCAACTTAAAAGTAAGCTTCTTTTCCATAGGTATGTTAATCACAAACTTACTATTCTATTTTTGGAGTTGGTACATGCAGATAGGAACATACATTGAAGACTTTAAATACTCCTGGCTTGTAGCACAAACTCTTGAATAGGAAATGAGAGCCAAATTCAAAGACTATATGTATGCAGATAAGTCCATTTTCATTTGTGACTATCTGTGTAATTTTGCACTAGCCGCTTGTTGACTAACAATGATTATGTTCTTTTTTAGGCTAATTATGGACAAGTAGACCCATCTTGTGTTGCAGAAGTTAAGGATTTATATAGAGAACTTGGAATCGAGGTTTGTTTATTCTTTTCTTTTCCGTTATGAGATGTTAAAAGCGATCTTTTCTTTTTGAAGTTTCCACTATCAAATTGCATAGTTCATAGGAGAACTTACTTTTATCTATAAAAATCATATTAAGGGACATGTAGATTGAGTTGTCTATACAAATTTCAGAGTTTGAACTCTTAAAATTAGCTTCCACTTTCAAAGGGGGCATGCAAATCACTTTTGAAGTTGAGTGTGAAAAAGAGAGTAGCATGTAAAGAAAAAGGATGAACAATAATAAAGCGAAAAATGGCTCTTCTATCAACCATGTAGAGTACAATGAAAGGAGTGCAGGGATGGTAGGGATTTAACATTTACAATGCAATGGAATCTGAGTCACTGGGTTCACTAACATATTTGAATAAATTCACAAGTTTCAAAATCTTCATGGCACATTAGTTAAGTTTGATATAATAATTAACAAAAAAAATCTATTTGGCACATATTATGGTCTATACCAATTCTTCGTGTATAGGACAATTGATGAATCAACATTTGCATGTATTCTATTTGACCCTCTAATTTCCTTATCATTGCTAACAACTATCAATGATAAAATCCAAAGTCTTATATGCCTGAAATCTCTTCAGTTATCCACAATATCCACATGCTATGAGCTCTAATACAAAGATTGTGCATAGTTCTTCTCAGTTTATTCAATTTGGTGCTATTATTTTTATCCTGTGATTTAGGCTTCAAATTGACCCCTCTCATTAGTATTTATCTTCTAGAACTGTCTAGAAGAGGGTAATCAAAATCAGTACTAGAATATCTGAAAGTCGAAGATCCTTTCCCTGAAACTAAAGCTTTGTTCTTGACAAACCAGAGCTGAGACGAGCCAAGAACTAGTGGAAGGGAAGTTGAATGAAAACTAAGAGCAACTAAAAGCCTTCCTGAGAAAATTTCCCTTTGCACTATAACTATCGGTTCTAGTGTCTCTTTGTTCATTTTTTTGGCATCTCCTCATTTTTCATTTCTTGATAGAGAGCTTTTAAAAGATGTGCAAGATGTTCTTCAATCTCAACAATCAATGTTGAGATAAAATGGAAGCATTGCTCTTGCAAAGAAGATGCTAAATCATTTAGCCTTGAAGGAGATTTATGTGCATGAAGAAAACTTAGGAGGTCTTCCAAAATATTCTTGGACCCCTCATTTATGGTATCTTTTATTTGACTAACCTCAGTTCCAAAATAAGCGTTAAGGAGACCAAACCAGTCTTCATCATTTGTCATCATAAATCTAAAACTCAACCCAGGTAAATTGACACTTTTCAGGTCCCCTCTCTTGACAAGCCAACCCTCACTAGTAGTTAATTTGTGCAAATGGGTTTCAAAATCTTTGTAACTTTCCAGAGATGTAACTATGGCTTCAAGGAATTTACCAACCTTAACTCTCTCACGTAGATCTGCAAATCAGTCAGCTATTATTTGTTTCATCCTACTAACAAATAGGCTTTCAAAAATTTCATCCCACAGACTCTTTGAGTGCTTCAAAACAATCTCACACATGCATTGCCATGGAAACTCAACATTTGAACCAAAAACTATTTTTAGCCACTCCAATCTCCCTTCAAATGCATCTAGACTGTCCAATGTTTCTTTGATCAATGTCTCATTCTCTGCAAGTTCCTTGCCACTTTTCACAAGATCAAGCAAATACTTTCCCCCAAGCCTATCTACAAAGAGAATATCATTTTCACATGTCTTAAGCGATGCTAAGCAAGAATCTGATATAAATTCACTTGAAAAAATCATGATGGTAGCTTGTAGCTTCTCTCTATGAGATTTCCACAATTGCACCTCATTGTTTGGATTTGGAATCCCACCAAACAACTGTGATCTAGGTGGCACTGCCAACACAGTCTTATAAAAAAGAGTAAAATCATTTAGAACCTCCAAGAAGAGTTCCCCATCCTGAAATAGCGTTACCTCTATGACTCTTACCACATTACAAAAAATGGAACTGATTGCCTTCGCCTTATTAGTCTATCAGTCAGACGTGTCTTCTGGTTCCAACAATGCATTGACGGTTCTATTTTTTCATTGGTGTGAGGATCTTCTATCGGCAAGACAAGGTCTCATGTTCCCGCAATGGTCTGATGGGGATGTCGTCGGTGGAGTTTGTGCCCATCGTTGGAACTACCACCCAAGTCCTGGCGACAGGCACAAACTCCACCGACGACATCCCCATTGAACCATCATGGGAACATGAGACCTCGTTTCGCTGATAGAAGATCCTCACACTGATGAAAAAACATAACTGTTAATGCATCACTAGAACCAAAAGACACGTCTGACCAATAGACCAATAAGGTAGTCCTTTTCAAATAAGTTTGTTCTACTACCACAGACCAAAAAAGCATTAGAATTAGAGACTAACAAGAACCACCAAGAAACTTTTCATTGACACATCATCTAATGGAAGAAGGATTTTTTTGGCCCAATGGATCCTAACCAAATCAGTTTAAACCCAATAGAGAAGATCTCAATTGGGTCAGACAAGCCTTGCCGAGAGTTCACTTTACAAAACCAATCCTTGGCAAAAGAGAGCACTAGATAAATGCATCTAGAAGAGCTCCCCAACAATATATAGCCTCCATGGCACCGAATCATGTATCATCCCAGACAAGAATTTCTACACCACAACTGATTTGTTGACAAAATTCTGAATCAATGAATATGTTCTTTTATACTCAATAGTCAGGAAGAATGCTATACTAACCATGGATTTCACCTATTATAATTGTTCTTAGTTGTTGCACTACTATTTCTAGTTTCTATGCAATTGTTCTTAGTTGCATTATTTCTTTGTATTGTTTGATGAACCCGTGGTGTGTGAAGTCTTCTAGCCATTTATGTCAGAATGAAGTAGATGGAGTTTAGGGGTTTTGTTTCAGATGATATGGAAAATTTTGTTTGGAACCAAATAGAGTTGAATGGGTGTTTCAAACTCAATCAAATCTTGTTTAAAACAACCCAACATGAAGACAAGTGTACTTAGAAGATTAGGATTTCTTTTCTGATCATCATGATTTGATTTAGAGCCAGGAAATTGAAGCAAAATGGTGATAAAGAACAACAGGGCATGGGAAAAAATGTGTCAGGCTGTTTTGGGAAAAATGTGCCTTAAACATTAGAGATCTTCAAATTTGGGAAAAGATTTTGAGAGGTTCCTTTCAAAATCCATTTTGTGCACATTCGGAAATCAATCATTTCATTCCATGAGATGACATATCTTTGAGGCATTTTTTCAAACAATTCAGGTGTTTTTTCTATGATTCCACATCTTGCATATATGTCTACTAGAGCATATTCAACTATAACATCCAGGTATCTTTTTAATTCCTCTATCTTTCATCAATCTCTTTACTATTTGAACCTCGTAAAAATGTTTTAGAGAAGAACATAAGTTGCAACATTTTTAGAATCCAACTAAAAATATGAATGGTTGATAAACCATGCACACCTAATGATCAACTATATATGTAAATTGTAATGCAATAAGGGTTACTGACGTGTGAAGTATGTGCAGACCTCATCCACTAAACTTGCATGATTGCATGCACCTAGAACCCAAGCAAAGCTTACAATGTTAGGATGTGTTCTAGAGTGCTTCATTAATTCAAAGATTTTGAGAGGTTCCTTGCAAAATCCATTTTGTGCACATTCTGCAATCAATCATTTCATTCCATGAGATGACATCTCTTTGAGGCATTCTGTCAAAAAATTCAGATGTTTTGTCTAGGATTCCACATCTTGCATATATTGTCTACTTAAGCTAGTTTTTCCTATAGTTGTTATTTGGTGTTTCCAATGTTGTAGAGTTAGATTTTCTTGTATGCCTAAATGTCTTTTTTTGTAAAACCAAGTTTATATGGTTTGGGGTTTCAAGGTGGGGTTTTACCTGACCACAAAAAACCTCTGTGGTTGGGATAGAGGTATACACCCCTCTTGCTGATTACACCTTATCATCTACTAGAGACCTCTGGGTGACTCCTGGCAATGGTATTGTGATGGATTGAGGGGGAAAATAGTAACAAAGGTGGTTGTGATAGTAAAGTGTATGCTGGTATGTATACTATTTAAGTCTTGTAAGATTCTAACTTGGAATCTAGAGGCACCAATTAGGAAAACCCTAGTCCAAGCCTTCATAAAAGAGTTTGCAATACCAATACATAAATGTAAAAATGTATTTGATTTTGACTTGTATATTTGAATAGCTCTATTTCTTCTTGAATTAAACATTTAAAAACTGGTGCAGGAGCACCAAGGTATTTGTGAAATGTTGATTCATGGAGGTCTTAGGTCAGTTTGAGTTTTGAGTCTAGAAGTCATTAATAAGGTCACAATTGACCAATTCATATTGTAAGCGTGTGTAGACATAATGAAGAGTGTTGGAGGCGGTGGCAAAGCTATGGGAGGTTGGTAATGTCATTTTTCAATAAACCCTACCCCAAGCTAGTGTAAAGTGAGGGTTTTAGTTATAGAGGTTAGATGAGAGTTTTCTCATCTAAAAATTATTGATTAGGGCCCTATGTTGAATAGTAAGAAGATCTAAGTGGTTGTTTGGAGTTGGAGGAAAGAATTTGAGGTACCTCCTTTGAAACAAATACCTAATTGGTCTATTAGGACAAAGTTGTTTCTAGGTTTTGCATGAGATGGTCCAAAGTGACCCATGAAGGTTTTGAAGGTAAGTTATAGTTTGCCTTAAAGGGTGTCTAAAAGAGTAGATAGATTGATTGTTGAGTGGTTCATTGTGAGATAAAGTAAAAAAATATGGGTCTGTAGACCTACTAGATGAGTTGAAGAGTTTTTGAAAAGGAGTGATTTGGAAGAGTTTTGTGAATCAATTGGTTGTTTGAATCATCTTGTTTTGTGATGATTTGTTCAAATCCAAATTGCTTTGCATCAAAAAATTTCCATCATATTGAAGCTTGATGGGAAGAAGGGTCCATTGAGAGAACTCAAGGGGTGTTACTTGCTAGGAGGAGAGAGGTTTTGGAGTACTTGTTGGCTTGAACAAGTGACTTAGCTCACCTTCCTTGTATTGAAGAGGATGTACTAGGTATGTATTTCCTCAGTCAGGATTAAATTATAACTGATGGTTTTGTGATGAGATGGTGTTGATGAAAAATCATATAACTGTGATAGTTGAAATTATTTTGGTGGTCATATGACATTCTTTTTTAGAACATTTATAAAGAAAGTATAAATTAAAGTTTGTTGTGCAGAAGCAGTGAGTAGGCTACATTCCTCTGCTTGCCTCAAATCTTGATTTGGGTGATGAGGATAGAGGTATAATTCCTTCTATTACCTCACACTTGTTCCTTCTATTACCTCACACTTGTTTCGGTCATGTAATCATCTTGATGACTGTTACGTCACCCATGTTCCAGTCATGTATTTACCTTGATGACTGACTGACTTGTTTTTAGGGCTTACAACTTACAAGAAAAATGAAGGCCCTTTGACCTTTTAGATCATCTGTGATAATTTAATTACATCAACAAAAAAGCAAGGAAGGATTTAAGTACTTAGGGTTTTGTTGAAGATATCACTGTACTATTTGAAGAATTTGGTTAGTACCTATTTTAAGCCAGATGTTATGCTTTTGGCCTTAAGATTGAATGGGAATCTCAAAACTTACATTTTTTGGTCATGACAACAGACTTTTAGTATGATATGGTTAAGATGGTTTGATTGAGAACAACAAAGGATAAACCTCAATCTTTTATGTCATTTAAAGATTGGAATAAAGATTATTGGGCAAGACAACTTAAGACCTTAGATTTGCACCAATTATATATTAGCTAGAGACCTAACCTATACCTCATGTAACTCTCCATGACTGTAAATATGATCTTCAAATTAGAAATATATACATTCTACACAAGATTTATTTGTCTAGTAGATACTTAGGGAATGTGTAAACATGATAGCAAATACCTTGAACTAGTTAGCTTTATCTACTAGTTACTTCTGATCAACTAAGGACATTTATATTTCAATTTTAAATAAAATTTCAATATTGAACTTCAAAATTTAGACAATTTCCACCTGCATTGCACATAAATGGAAGCACCCTTTTAACACATTTCTTTGATCATGCTTTCATCTCCTTTCACATTTGAGTATACTAACTTATTTTGAAAAAAAAATGATTTCAGTGTTCTATCCCATGGCTCAGTTCTTGTTTTTGTGTTGAACAAAAATCAAACACTAAGCTTCAGTTTCATGTTGGAATTAACAGAAAGCTACAATGTGAAAATAGCTTCTTTAGAGTCTTCATTCTATTGTATCTTTGCATCTCTATTCTTTCCAAATTTATTTTTACATACTAACAGCGACCATGAAAAAATTATTGTGGGAGTGGGAGGTTATTCTTACCTATATGAGCCACTTTGGTGGGCAGGCATGATTACCAGTAAGTGCTTATTACTTATTAAATCAGGTTTAGGTGACAACTGGAGAATATTAATGTTTGAAAATTGACATAGATTACTTGCATTCAAACTATTAATTTCCTTATTTACAATTTTTTTGAGATTAAAGATGTATGGCTGGAGGGTTTATATATTCATTGTTTTCAAAATTTATAGTTTATCTACAATGACTTCATTACCAATCGTTAACAACTATTTTAGAATCAAAAATTTCACTCAAAATTACTTTCACCGTCTTTTTCAAATAACTACTAACTACCCTACAAACCAAAAACTCCTTTTCGTTGCCCACAGTTTTGTAAAACCCCTAAAAACTAACTACAAATAGCCAAAAAACTCAAATTCATGGTAGAGGATTATGATAACTATAGAGCTGTAGACGAGCTACTCGCCACAGTTTCCATAGAGGTCCTATTTGTCTTCTTCTTCCTCTGAGGTCGCTGCTCCAACTTCTCCAACTTCTCTAGCCACTCTACTTCAGCCTTTTCCTTCACTATCACTGCCTCAACCTCTATTAATTCCACAATCAATTTCAAAGCTTCCCACCCGCGTGCTACTCCCTCTCTCCATCTGGCTTTACGTTTTCCTTCTGGCCATTTCACAAAGGGTACACATTTCTTTGTTTCTTCATCCTCTCCACTTTCAATTCCCTCACTGATATCCATCCCAACTCCTGGAATTTCCCACTCCAACAGTGAGTCCATGTCCTCCAGATAATCCTTATGCACCAGTGCCTTCATCACCTTTTTCACAACTTCAATTGACTCTCCCAAATCTAAGCCCCAAGCCATTATCAATGAATAAATGTCCAAATTAGTTATGTACCTGTGTTTGAGGTTGTTGAATCCTCTTCTGAGAATTAGTTGTACTGACTGCACTAATCGTTCATCGTTGTATAGGAAACACCCCATCAGTCTCTTTACTGATGGTTCTCCATAAAAGTGTGAGAGTTGTTTCTTCATTTTAAGTGTGAAACCAACCTCCATCACCTTTGCAGTGACAGAGACACCACCTCCTTATACTGTTTTCACACCTATTATTCACCACAGTAGAGGAGCATCGAGAAATTAATGCCTTGAGAATTTAATAACTTCATTCACATTCCTTTCCATAAATGCTCGACGTACGTCAATCATCACCGCCACCTAATTCCACACACTTCTCTCATTCACTTCAAGAATTAAAACCTGCAATTACTCCATTTTAGAGCTCCCTAAATGCACCACCCATTTCAATCTTGTCATCAGGGGAGAAAATTTATTTTAAATATCTCAATGATGCCTTGGGATGTCACATAAGTTAGTACTAATCATTATCGCCATATTGGTGAGATTGATTCTTCTTCCACCGATAGCCACCTTCTCCACTGATGAACAACTTTCCTTAGGTCTATCAGCGGGATGCCAGATAACGTCACCCCGATGGACCCCAACTCCACTGATTTACATTATGCATTTGATAATCCATGGTTATATCAGGCCATTGGGGGAATGCAAACATTTGTTCCACCGATGTTCATGTGTCACTGCAATTTGCTTACTTTTGTTGACTTTGTCGGTCTATCGAGGAGAGCACCTTAAGAGTCAACCTAATAGGGTATTGTTACACTAATACTAGGTTATGAGTTGCTTTCCTCGGGCCATTGGCAAGGCTATAATGGGGGTTCCGCCGATGAGGCATTGTTAGGCCGATAGTGCTAATTTTTATTTAGGGACGGGGAAAGATTTATGGAGTCTCAAACTATTATGGTCTCATGCTTACTATTATGCTTTTGATAGATTTTTTCCAAGCATCCATAACTTGTTCGAAAGCACTTGTTTTAGGCTTTTAGCCATAGCAACAAGGTAGTGAACTATTTGACAAAATGCTTTGGTAGACATGTATGGAAAATGTGGTAGCATAGACAAGGCAGAGAACTGTTTGAAAAAATGCCTCAAAGAAATGTGGTCTCATAGAATGCCATGACAAGCAAATGCAATTGGCAGTTGCTCCTAGTTATTAGTTATGCAATGTGAAGTAATTGCATAACTTCTTAGGTTGACTTTGTAAAAACTATATTGTAATTGAAATTTTGTCATCTATCAACATCTAGTTATTAGTTATGCAATGTGAAGTAATGCTTTGAGTTTGAAAGATGTGCAATGCAATGTAATCAAAGATATGAATATAAACTAAAAAAATATATTTTTTACAATTCATTAGTTAAACTCTTTATATTATTTGCTCTCTATATCTCTAGGCTATGGAAATGCCTTTCAATTTCAAAAAATATAGTTTTTATCTCTTGTTCTGTAATTTTTTACCTTTTTTTTTAAATCCAATTTTTTCCAAATTTTTGATTGCATGGGGTTATGATTCAGAGCTTTAAAGCCATTATTTTTGTACATCCCAATGTATTTCACCTTCACCTTGCAGCTGTAGTAGTGCTCTCATATTGCATTCTTTTTTTGTGTGCATTAGCTACCTTTTTTTATGTGTAACAGTGTTGTCATAACCTGATGTGTCTGGTATGCGTGCATGGTAATGTAGTGTTTATATTTGTGGCCTTTGTATCTGATTAGCATGAATCTAATAGTAACATTGTAAGCACTGCTATGAGTGTTGGTTTTTTAGTAAATTAGAATGATCATTGCAATTATTTTAACACACACATGCAAGTACTATTTAAGTAATGGTTGTTTTATTATGCAAACAAGAGTAATCATTACCTATGTAATATAATGTGTTATTTTTTTTTCTTTTTGCAAAAAATTATTGATAAAATCAAAGAAGGGGATAAAGTTAGGGTGTTGGATCTGTTTGATGGTGATTCTATGGGCATTGGGCGGATTCACTCCCTCTCTATTGTACATGGAGTCAACTTGAAATGAACACGAGATGCAAATGTAAACATTTTAAAGGTCACAAGTAACATACCCATTGTTTATGAATACAAAATAGATGGAGTTGTTCATTTGAAAGAGAAAGAGGG
This sequence comes from Sequoia sempervirens, assembly GCA_007258455.2. Taxonomy (NCBI): domain Eukaryota; kingdom Viridiplantae; phylum Streptophyta; class Pinopsida; order Cupressales; family Cupressaceae; genus Sequoia; species Sequoia sempervirens. The sequence goes on along the minus strand of VDFB02016965.1, from coordinate 86,938 downwards.
AACCTTCACACGATGGCCACTAAAATATTTGCAAAAAATGACATAGTTGAACATGTTTATCATGTACTAGTTGTTAGACATCTTGGCTCACTGCTTTATGTAGTATTTTGAATGTGTTGTTCAAGGATCTTAATTATCATGGTGTATTTGAAAGAGTTGGAAACTCTTAGACAACTTTGACATTTTTCATTATATTTACATATACTCTTAGACAACTTTGACATCTTGTAACTTGATATATATATATATATATATTTGCATTAAATTTTTTATTGCAAATTACCTTTATTTATCATGATGTTGAATCAATCTTTTAATTCTAGCATGTTGTACCTTGTTTGTATATGTAATATTTTTATTTGCTTTTATATTTTAGTTCAAGTTTAATATTATGTTAGTTTTGAATTATCAAATTTATGGTATTTAATAAATTAGTCATTTCATGAATATATTTACTACCAATTAATGGAAGCCAGTAAATAAAAATGACTAAATATATGACTAAAGTAATGACTAAATATATGACTAAATTAATGACTAAATATATGACTAAATAAATACCTACCATGACTAAATAAATGACCAGTTAACAACAATCAATGACGAAATTAATGACTAAATATATGACTAAATTAATGACTAAATATATGATTAAATAAATGACTACCATGACTAAATAAATGATTAAATTAACGACTAAATCAATCACTAAATCAATGACCAAATCAATGACTAAAAATCAATGACTAAATAAATGACTAAAATAGTTTAGTTATAAATTTGGTGGTGTTATAAATGGCTACAAATAAACCACTAATAGTCACGTGACTAAAATTAGTCATTTATATGCAATTTTTAGTAGTTTATTTAGTCATATATTGTTGTTTGTGTACTAGTGCCTGCACTGAGCCCGACATTGAAATGAAGGGGTAGAAATGATAATATCCACCATCATCTGCCACTAAGATCCCCTATCCATGCATGTTAGCCTACGAGGATCCAAATAATAGGCTAACCCATCTGCTACTGACACTAACTAGAGTGGGGACATTATAGTCTTCCCTCCCCGAATTTGCTTATCCTCAAGCAAACTCAAAGTTGGATGTTGTAATATGCTCTCACTCTCCCAAGTAGCATCCTCTACCGGTAGATCTCTCCACTTAACCAAATATTCCCTGATAACCTGCCTCTGAAGATGACACTATCTAAAATCTAGGATGGCCTTAGGTATTAAAATCAACTTCCCCTCATCATCCAAAGGTGGTAAGTCTGAAGAGGGAATTATATGCTGTCACAACGCCTTCTTGAGGTGTGACACATGGAACACATTGTGAACCCTATTGTCTACCGGTAAGTCTAACTCGTAAGCCACCTCACCAAATCGCCTGACAATCCTGAATGGCCCATAATAGTGTGGCTTAAATTTCTCTGTGCCCCTCTTCCTAAGAGTGGATTGTCTATAGGGCTGTAGCATCAAAGACACTATATCTCCAATCTCAAATGATCGCTCAACCCTCCTCTGATCAGCATATTGCTTTTGTTGATTCTGAGCCTTTTGAATGTTCTCACAAAGGGCTCTCATGATATCTTGGTCCTCCTGTAACAGATCCCCAACACTCGATACTCTACAATCACTCAGCAATAAATCAAGGAAATTGGGAGCATCATAGCCATACAATGCTCTAAAAGGTGTCATCTAGATAGACATATGGTGAGTGGAATTGTAGCAATACTCACAAAGATTCAACCACTTCACCCAAGCCTTCTGCTGCCCTGAAATGTAGTTCCGTAGGTATCCCTCCATCAATTTGTTGATAGTCTCTATCTGCCCATCAGTCTGTGGGTGGTAGCTAGTGCTCAGAGTAAGCTTTATCCTGCATAGTCGAAATAACTCCTACCAAAAGTTACCCATGAACCTACTATCTCTTTCATTGACAATACTATGAGGTAACCCATGCAATTTGAATACCTCACGAAAGAATAGATCTGCTACTTATGTAGCTGAATAGGTAGTGGTGATTGGGAAGAAATTTGCATACTTAATAAACCAATCAACAACCACATAAATGTTGTCTCTCCCTTGAGCTTTCGACAAGCCCGTAATAAAGTCCATAGACAAGCATTCCCACTTCCTCTCAGGAATAGGAAGCAGTTGAAGTAACCCAATAGGGTAAGTGTGCTCTTGTTTGTTCTATTGAAAAAAAGCACTCCCTGACATATGAAGTACATCAGATTTGAGACCCTTCCAAGTGAATCTCTCCCGTATCTAGTCTTAAAGTATTCGGGATGACCAGCCATAGGTGAATCATGGTAAGTCTTCAACACCCTATTCCTCACATCTGAACCTAGGACTAAGAACATTCTCTCTTTGTAAATGATGAGGTCATTCACAAGAGAGTACCTATTGTCCTGTACTGTCCCATCAATAATGCCAGAAGCCCACAAATTCTTGGTATGCTCTGCTACAATCAAGTGACTCTAATCCTTTGCAATCTCTGCCATGGATCTCAAATGGGGACAATGAGATAATGCGTCAGCAACAATGTTTTGAGTCCCTTTGACATAGGAGATGCCAAAATCATAAGACTGTAACTTGTTGACCCATTTCTGTTGACGTTCATTCAAATCCCACTATCCAAGGAAATGTTTCAAGCTATTATGATCAGTTTTGACACAAAACTTACTACCAACCAGGTACTTCCTGAACTTGGCCATTGCATGCATGATGGCCAACATCTCCTTTTCATATATACTGTAGCTCATCTCATGACCCCTTAGCTTCTTGCTCTTGAAAGCTATTGAATGATGATCCTGCATAATCACTGCACCAATACCCTCACCACAAGCATCACAATGAAGCTCAAAAGGTTTGGTGAAATCTGGAAAATATAGAACTAGGAAAGTAGTCATCAAGTGTTTGAATTTCTTGAAACACTCTTGTGCCTGAGGTGTCCAAACAAATGCTCCCTTAGTCAAATCTGTAAGTGGTGCAACATGCTACGAGAATCCACTGGGAAACCAACAATAGAAGGCGCATAACCCCACAAATACCCTGAGATGTGTCAAATTCTCAAGAGTAGGCCAATCAATAATGACACAAACCTTATTAGGATCCATATGAACTCCATCTCCACTGATGATGTGACCCAAATAAAGAAGCTCTGCCATGCCCAATGCACACTTGGACTTCTTGGCGTACAAGGACTCCCTATCAAGTATGCCCAAAACAATATCCGGGTGAACCATGTGCTCCTCCTGAGATTTGTTGTAAACCAAAATATCGTCAAAGAATACCAGAACATATCTCCTCAATTGAGAGTGGAAGACCCTGTTCATAGTGGACTGAAAAGTAGCTGGTGCATTAGTTAAGCCAAAGGGCATAACCAAAAAATCATAGTGTCCACAATGACAACAAAAAGCGGTCTTCTCTACATCCTATTCTCTGACTCTAATCTGGTGATACCCTGTCCTCAAGTCAATATTAGAGAAGTAACAAGCGCCATGTAGGTCATCAATCAACTCTTTGATGCGAGGAATGGGATACCTATTCTTAATGGTTTTCTTGTTCAACATTCTGTAATCAATGCAAATTTTGAGTGTACCATCTTTCTTCTTCACCAAAAAAACTAATGAAGTGAAAGGATACTTACTCAGCCTTATGTGTCCCATAGGAAGCAATTTTTTATGGTTTTCTCAATCTCATCCTTCAAACACTTTGGGTGTTGATAAGGTGTAATCATGATGGGCTTGGTGCCCTCCTCCAACTCAATGATGTGCTTTATGCCTCTATCAGGAGGTCTACCATGAGGTATATCACTTAATACCTTCATGTGCTTCACTCTTAGCTCCTAAACATCTGGATGATAGGGTGATTTGTGCTGCTCCTCATAGGAGGGCATCAACTTACACTCTCCTGCCCACTCTACCATGTCATGTTTAATAAGCCTCTCTGTTCTTCTGAGAGTGATTACCTTTAAGTTTCTATCCTTAATGGATTTTAGTACATGATTAGTCCCATCAACCTTGAATTTAATTTCCATGTCTCTAAGGTTGAGTGTAAATTCTTCAATTGCATGAAGCCACTTCATGCCAAGGACTACATCAATGCCTCCCATGTTAACCACATAAAAATCTACTTTAAACTCATAGTTATTGAGTTTCATAGGTAGATCTAGAATCATTTTATCACATTTGAGAGTGTAACCATCAACAACCTTTACTCTAATCCCTTCAAACTCTTGAGTTTGAATTCCACATTTCTCCACTAACTGTGAATCAATGAAGTTGTGAGTTGCACCCGTGTCAAGCAAAGATATGACTCTTTGACCAACCAAGAGTCCATGCAACCTAAAGGAGCCTTCCCTTTGCATACTAGACATATGAGCTTCCTGTAGCTCCATTTCTCCTTCAATCTCAACTTCAATTTCTAAATTTTCAGTCCCTAAATCCTCTTCATCAACTAGCTGGTTTGATAAATCAGTCATGTTTTCTCCCTCATAAAACCACTCCATATGCCTATTTTGACCTTTAGGCTTAAGATGACAATCGTGGTTTAGATCATAAGTACCCTTGCAATAAAAATACAATTTCCTCCTATGCAAATCATTGATTGTTTCCTTATCCAAAGGTGTTGCAAATTTTTGCTTTTGATCAACTTTATCTGATTTCTTTGGATCTGATTTGTTGTTATTATAGGATGAAGATGGTTTTGATTTGAACTTACTATGTGGAGCTGTAAGTTCCATGGTATGAGCTTTCCTCATAGCCTCTTGCAAGGTAGGGGGATCAAAAGCCTTGATCCAACCCTTCATTGGCTCATAAAGACCCTCTACAAATAGAATGACCAGCCTCTTCTCTGAAATACCTGTAACCATGACCGAGAGTTTTTGTAACTCACCAATGCATGATTCCAAACTACCCATTTTCTTTAGTTGAGCTAGATCTCTAAATTATAACTCTAGATCTCGTTTGTCAAAACGCTCAACCAATTTTTTAGTGAACTCCTGATATGTAGTAATACGGTCATGCTACAAGGTAACCATCCCATGGTGCCACTAGTCATGGGCTACCCCATCCAAATGTAAAGTTGAGAACTTAATGTCATATTCTTCTGCAATAGGATGTAGGGTCAAGAATGTATCTAACTTGCTAACCCAAGCTCTTGCTATAACTTGACCATTTCCATCAAAAGTAGAGAGTGTGAGCTTATTGGTTGCATGTCTAAAATCATTTTTTTTTAATTTCTTGGTCTCTTGTCAGTCTTGTTCCTATTGTGTTCTCTTTTCTGGGTCATAAACCTATCAAAGTTAAGGTGATCCTTAACTCTCTGTGGTAAAGCATCCCACTCATCATGTAGTGTCTTAACGTTATCTCCAAAGATCATGTCACCTTCCTCCTCATCCCCGTTTCCCTCTTCAAGTTCATTTCTGACAAAGGTAGGGCATGTAGGCCTATCATAGGTGTGTGCTAGAGTTATTATCATCCATGGGGCTCCATCAATACTACCATCCTCTTCCTGATTTTGATTCAGTCTTCTAGGAATAGTCATCTATTGAACTGCTATAGAAAGTTGTTGTAACACATTTGCTACCTATTCTTGTCCAGCTACAAGAACCCTTAGAATGTCTTTGGCTTCTCTATCCTCATTGTTACCATAGTTTATAGGTGGATCAACCTCTTCCCTATCTCCCATGATTTCAATTGGTATCTCTTCGAACTATTGGTCTAAAGGTATCTCCTCAAACAAGTTTCTTTGAATTCCAGGTCTCCTGCGTGAGTAATACCTGTTATATCCAACCTGATGAGGCCGCATATGTGATTCTAACCCTCTAGGATGGCATGATAAAAGCTCTGATACCACTGTACAAAACCCAACTGGTTCAAACTCTGCCCAACTGCTAATCTGTGAAGTTTTATTGCGTTTGCTTGTGTTTTTTCTAAATTTTTAGGCAAAATTTGAGAAGTGCGCCAAGCATAAAATGGTGCTAAAACTTAAATTAAAGCAATAATATGGAAAGTGCAATTGTATTAAGTATTAACCAATTGCTACAAATATATTGCAAAAAATAAACGTACCTAGAGGTCCTCAGATTATTTAAATAAGAAAATTTGGCACATGCCAGTCAAGAACATTGGAAACTAATGAAATCCAATGCCCACCTCCTAATAATGGTTTCTCCCTGCCAGTAGCTGTAGCAAATTACTAGAGAACACAAGGCGTCCAATATGGAAACCCCAGAAGTCCAAGATAGAAGGTGTTTTAGCTTCCTTTTTCACATGCCTAGCTTGTAGAGGCACGCCTCCCAAGGCTGAAAGTACGACTAGTAAGAAAGGAAAGTATGACCAGCAATCTGATGCACACAAACACTAAATGAAGGCACCTCAAGCAATCTGACCCATCCTTATTGATTCTACAAAGAAAACTGTAAGGTAAATATGTGATGAAGCACAACTAGACTCCTGTGTGAAGCCCTCTCAAAAGCAACAATTCAGCTGGTATTCCACAACCTCACAATCACAGAACACTAAAGATCCCTCATTTTTCCAATGGTGAAATCCTCTTAAACCCTTGTCTCAGGCACAAGTATCAAGAAGCCAAAATAAGATGTCAAGTAATCAATTGGTGAGGTCAACTTCTTCCTGGCTTCTATTTATCTCACAAAAAGGCACGAATTTTGCCATTTAAATACATTTAAATGTATTTAAGTCACTTTGTTAATGTTTTAAAGATCATTTCTCCAACTTGGGCATCCCCTTTTGACTTAAGTGAATTAAAACTCACTTTATTAAATATTTAAGTGGCTTCTAATTATTATAAAGTCAAATTATAACTTTATAATATCTCCATAAATCAATTAAATAACTCAACCACTAAAATATTAATAACTCCCTCAATTCTCAATGTTTTGACGTGTCGTCAAAAGCTAGCAAACACTGAACTGCAAAGGCTTGCACTAAGCCCAACACTAAACTGAAGGGGTGGAAATGATAATATCCACCATCATCTGCCATTGAGATCCCCTATCCACACATGTTAGCCTACGAGGATCCAAATAATAGGCTAACCCATCTGCTACTGACACTGACTAGAGTGGGGACATTATAGTTGCACACTTCTATGACAATAATAATATCATGTTTCCTCTTCACAATAACATCCTTTACTCCATATTTATGATGAGGGAGTGAAATCCATCTCACATTCCAAGACACAATTCTATAAATTATGGTAGAGAGGATATAAAAGGATATTCCTCTTGTGGAAAAGCTTCATGATGGTTAGCCAAAGAGATAGAATGATCACATGTACCCAAATCATTAGTGGTAGGATATGGGGACTTTGATCTTTACCTCACAAAAGGGGGAGGAGAGGAGGAAAAATGATCCAAATATTTTAAATTATGTTGAGAAGAAGAGTGGTGATATCCTTGGGGTGAAATGTATCCACTTTGACTATTAGTAGAATTAGACGATTATTTTCTCTTTTTACTCTGCAACCTTCCTCCATCACAACATCTTTGTAAGATGAATCAAGAATTTCAGATGACTTATTATTTTTTGTATCAACAAGGGGTTTGATCATTTTTTGCAAATGAAAAGTATCTTTAGGCATTGTAGAAACTAAGGATTGGTTTTAACTTGTTGACTAGGAGAGGCAAAAAATTGAGGCTATACAATTTTAATTTTTGGAAAGAAAATCTCTTATTGAATGACCTTCTTTTCATCAATACAAAAAATAATTAAGTTTATTTACATATACTAATGGCTAGAAAAACCAAAACCTTGGTCTAATTATCTTAATATTTTTAGGTAGTTGGTTATTTAAATATATTTCCACACAAACCCTAGGGTTCACCCCTTAATTGGAAAACTTATTAGATTTATTCTTGCACTAGATAACCCTTCCAAGCCAAGAAATAATTTCATGCAAGAAAGGCTCGAAGAAAAGATTCAAAAATGAAAGTTCCACCCACATTGGGTATCGAGATCTAGAAGAGCCTTCAAAGTGAAAATATAATGTACAAGCTTGTAAATAACACAATTAACCATATATAACCTAGTTTCCATACTGTAACACTTCATGAACACGCTCAACTATTCTAAATTTGTAGGAAACATAAAAAATTCCTAGCTCCCTCAAGGCTTCAATTTCCCATCCCTTATTTTCCTAGTTCAATTTTTCCCATTTTCGAAAGTATGATTCAGAGGGTACCCCTCTTAAGAAAATAAAAATAACAAATCTATTTTGGCATTCAACAATGCAATCCATAAAATCATCCAAGAGGAGAAATTCAAAAAAATTACCCATTTCTTTGCCATTTGGTTCTTCCATTGTAGACACCTCTTTATCTAAATTATCTCCCATCAAAATGTATGCAACCTCTGTAGTCAAATATCCATTTCCATTTCTCTTAAATGAGACGTTCTACATCGATATTAATATTGTTTACCTATAAACCCTCATTCTTTTTATGGCACCCTCTTGAATTTCTAGCTTCAACTTTTAGCCTTATATCTCTATGAGAGGTATCAATTGCAAACTTGTAAGGCCACATTAGGGCACACATTTTTCAATCCATCTCTTTCTTCCTTTGTTTTCCTCCTACTCTTTATCCAAGCATCATATTTTGATGAGATACCACCCTAACTTCCATTATTGATTATTGATTAAGATTTGACTAGTGATCCCACAAAGCTGGTTTACAATTTCTCGGAGGAACTGATTTTTGCTGAAATCACATATTTTTAGAAAATATAATGATTTAAGCCTTAAAATTTCCATTTAAAGAATTCCAATTGAAGAGATTTTGATCAAACTACCTTAAATCAAACCCCCTTGGATAGAACCCCGCTAGTTTTAAACCATACCTATAACGGAGTCTCCTTTACACCTATCAAAATGTTGATAAAAAACCAATTTTGATTTACCTTTTCGGGGATCAAATGAATTCATTTAAAATTTATTTTTTGTAAGTATGTAGTCCTTATTATAAGCTTCCCAAAAAGTGTAGGTTTTTCACTGAAAATCAAGCTCTCTGTTCTGCACATGTGGAAAAATAGTAGATTATTAAAAACAAAATAAAAATATTAGTGCACTAGATATTGAAGTCCTTAATCCAACAAAGAAAAAAATTTGAATTTTGATACATACAAAAAGTTCACGCGTTATATGGTCGCTATGTCTGAATTATAATTGGTTTGAATTCAAAACTTGATTAAAGAAAAAATATTCAATAAAAAACTATCTAACCAAGTGGAAGCACTAGATATCAGAGTTATGAATCTAAATTCGAAAGAATTAGAATTTTATCCTTCATGGAAAAAATTTGTGCGTTATACGGTGAGCGTCACTTTTTTAAAGTGTTGTTTTATGAAAAAAACTAGTTTTTGAGGGAGATGGAAAAAGAAGTGCAATCTGATTCCAAAAAATTTGAAAAAAATATATTTAGAATCTATAGAAAAAAATTCACGAAACTCTAGTTTGCATCATCTTCAAATTCCTCACGGTTTAGCCGCTATAGGTGCCCGAAAGTGAAGATTTACTTAAAAAACATTATTTCAGTGTCCAGTTTGGCCAAAAATTGTAAACCACTATTGTGGGATCACCACTTGGATAGTTTGCACTAAATCCAATGCAAAGAAAAAAAACCTAAATAGATGGTTACTTAAATGAGTTGCAATCTAACTTCACTCGTTATAGTTTAGCCATGGTCTAGCTTTTTTCATTGTAGTTTATGTCATTTATGACATCATTTGAGGGTAGGTAAACTTCACTTGACGACCTCCTATCCCATGCTAAAATAACTTGGGCTTTGGAATAGGGTATGAATATGCATCAAAGCATAAAGGATAAGAATAATTTTTTAATATGTTGTATTTTTCACGATTATTGTAAACAATTGATCTTACAATAGTGTCTTAATTATGGGATATCTTGATTTTAGTATGAAATTACATATTTTTTAGAAAAATTAATGATTTAAGTCTTAAGTGGTTCCATCTAAATAGTTTTGATTTAAGGAGATTAGATAAAACCCTCTTGGATAGAACCTCCCGAAATCAAATTAAATCCGCGATAGTCACCTTTGCACCTATCAAAATGTTGACAAAAAAATACTTTTTCTTCACATTTTGGGGGATCAAATTAAGCCATTTCAAAATGTCATTTTGTAAATATGTATCCCTTTAGTAAATTAGCTTTACAAAAATTATAATATATATTATATTCTCTTTAATATCATATTAAAAAATATATAATGAATGTAGGTCCATTAAAAAAAAAAATGACCTTTTTTCAACACATTAGGAAAAATAATAAATATTATTAGAAAAATCTTATAAAATGCACTACACCCTACAAATTTTCTTGTTTCAATGAAAATGACATTTAATTTTGACAAATATGCTAAGAGAAATGTGATGCAAAATAATGCAGGTCTAAATTGTTTGTTATAATTGATTTAAATATTAATAATCAATAAAAAATATTAAAAAATATCCATCTATATATTTGTGCTGATGATCTAATTCCAATAAATTATGGAAAAACATATTTGTAATGAAAGTTACGCGTTATGGAATAGTGACCACTCAATACAAAATAATAGAAAAATAAAAATAAAAAAGTGAGAAATAATGATAATACTATAGCTCTAATTTATATAGAAAATGCCACAATTCTTATTTTACATCATACTTAAATTCTTGATTGTTTGTTCCCTATAAACACAAATTAAAAAACATTCAAAAGTGTTATTTTGAGCATCATAGTTAGACCAAAAATGTGAAACAGTATTGTGAGATCACCTAAACATGTATACAAAATGTCTCAAATGTGATAAGTTTACATTTACTATTATGCTTTGAGGCTATGCCAAAATGAGAGCTCTAGATTAGGGCATGGACATCCATCAAAGCAAACTATTCTCTTAATTCCATTGCACAAAGGTAGCCCAATGAAAAATTATTCTATCTATTCAATCAACTTGCTATGTACTATGGTTAATATAACCATCATTGGCCCCAACTATAGATAATGTGACCCGCTTTAGTCAAGTCATGGGAAACTACAAGGAATTTGAAATCTCATGAACAGAATAAAGTTATGAAGAAAATTAAATATTTTTTATTTATCAAAATGATATATATGAATAAGTCTATTAGATTTGAATTAAACTATAAGATAATAGTACAATATTCACAAAAAAGGGTGGTTGATAAAAATGCACTCTCATAGTCTAAATAGGATTTTCAAAATGAGAGATAAGAAGTCAAAGGGCCAAGCTCAAACATAATATAAAATTAATCAAGGGGTTTTTATCATTAGATTTCCCCCAAACATCATTAGGGGTAGGATTATCATCAACCAACTTCAAACGAGTGAGTGCACCCTCTTCCTTAGGAGTATCCTTTGAATGTTGTTGAACACATGTCATAGAAATGACTAGCTCTAATCAAGGAGACTTGCTAGAGTTTGGACAACTAGGGGCACAACACCCATGAGAATGTACATGCATTTGTATTATATTTTTAAATTAATATTATATATTCATTTTTTAATAATTTCTTTTAGCGTTTGATTAAATAAAAGCAAGTAGATATTATAATTTATATATTAATATTATAAATATATTAATTAACATAACACATTATATTAACAAAATGTTAAAATTATTATAATTTCATTTTCACAAATTCAACTTCAACTATGCTATAAAAGATCCGGCTATCAAATTCAAAATCAACTAATCAATCTACAAAAGCTCTTTACTAGCAAATCATTTTCTCATTAATATTCAATGAATTATTATTTTGAGGAACAAACTCAACTTCAACTATGCTAGTCATAGTTGTGCCTAGTAGCAACCAAAACTGGGGTTAAGGTTAGCCCTAACAACTATAATGTTCACTAATCCAGTAAAATCATGATACATTCAATTTATATAATAAATTTTTAAAAACTAATTTTAAATTATTATCTTTCCATGTTTAAGTGCTTCAAATTTTTACTCCAAGCTATGACAATTTTTTTCTAATTCCTCAATATGTAAGTTTAGCTCAATTTTTTTAAAATCTATGAAACATTTTTTATAATTAAAAAAATATTTTTCAATCATTTTTTTATTGGTCCTAATTACTATGTTTGAAAATCCCTCGTGTATGACCAACATAATTTGAGCTAAACTATTCATAACATGATTTTTCATTGTGTTGATAATGATGTCTAGATTGTTGAGACAATTTTTTAAAAAGTTTAAAGATAAAAAATTATTAAAAAAATAGTAGTATATGTTATTTCAAGTTTATGAACCACTTTCCTTAAAATTTAATTAATGAGTTTTAATTTGGTCTAGTTTTTTCTGAAAAACATAGTCAATCATATTTGCTAAAGTTGGTTTTTACTCTCACTAGTAACATGGCACTATACTTACAAGTCTAGGGTTGAGAGTTGGATTTCTAAGCCTTTCCCAAGAATAAGAATAAACTTAAAGTGTAGGTTACAAATTTAAAGTTTTATAAAATGTGTCCCTACTTTAAAATGGGTACTCACTCTATAGAGGAACGGGTACGTGTTCTAAGAAATGGAACCCATTTATTTTATAACATGTACCCATTGTTATGTCCCAAAACTGCTGCTCCATTTCTTATCTAGTGAAATATTACTCACAATGCCAAGGTTGTTTTCATGCAAGTAAAATTAGCTCATCAATAGTTCATGGAGGGTTAAAGGAAAAATCTATGAGAGTGGGTTATATCTCTTACACTTTGAGCTCAACTTAGACTCAGAAGGGTGTTCCTATGGGTATACCTTAATAGGTCTTAAACTAGTCAAACAAAATGGACAATTACACATTAATGACAACCAAACTCAACATGCTAACTTGGCTCCAAAGACTATCACTGAACCAAGAACAACTGACTGCTCAAAACCCCTATATAGTTGATGACAATATGCAATCATAGCCTAAATGAAATAAATTCATTAAAGGATCTCTAAACATAAATCCTTGGTTATATCATAGTTTCATGATTGCACAAAACTATTCCTACTCCTACATTACTAATTAATGTTTTGTTTGATTGATGGTGTGAGATTAGTAAAAGTGTTCTAGACCAGTTCCTATCTAATTAGGCAACATAGTCACAATTCATAGAGAATAGAATGTGAACTAAAATCAAGAAAAATGAAGCTATGTATTTGCATACAAAAAAGATCATGAAAGTTATAATAAGGCATACATTTTAATCCATAATATAACTACATGTATCTATATATAAAGTGACAAAGACCATTACAAGCCTTGCAATGTGTTTAGAATGTTGTTAAATTCATCTAACCTAACATTATATTCATGCCAACAAATACGGTAAAAGGAAATTCCCTAGCTGTGACTAAGAAATCCTCTTCAATATATATTTCATACCATGGAAATATTTTGAACAAAATTCACTTAAAATATTAATTTTCCTTTGATTTCAAAGGTTGGTAATCCCTCAAAATAAATTAGACTTGACTTCAATGCCTTTCCTACAACTTTTTGACATTTGAAAACCAGAGTCAAACCAACTTCTTATAAAATGATAAAAAATTAACCTTTAACATCTACAACGAATCAAACTCTAGTCACTACATTATAGCACCATTAAAATCCATTGTTGGGGATGAATCTCAACTCAAAATGGGTGCATCCATTGTTGGGGATGAATCTCACTCAAAATGGGTGCTTTAGAATGATGGAGGATATTTACATTTACTTCTAGTAGCTAGGCGAGTTGATGGAAAAAATTAAGGAGAAGCGTGATATTGGGCCTTCACAACCATTAAAAGAATCACCTTTCACTTTATCAAAACTTTGGATGCCCATGCATTACTATTTTTGAACCCTTGATAAAGACAAAGTAGAACCATCAGAGTATCGGGCATTGTGGATACATGGAAAGAGGTGACCAAAACAGAAACGACCAAAATTTGGCCTGTATAAGATATACAAAACAATTGTTGGAGCATGAGAATTTCAAGGGGCGAAAGGAACTCATACTGTATGCCATGGATCATCACATCAGAGAAAGCACGACAGATGATAAGCCTGACGAGGATGGCTAGATGTATGGAGAAGTCTGAAAGTCTGATAAACAAAAGTTTTGGGAATTAGGGATGGAATGGAAGGTAGGAAGGCAATGAAATCCTCAATAGTTTGAAATGCCAAAAACTCAAGACTTAGGCAACTTTTACGTTTCAGACTTAGGGTACTGAGGAATCGAGGAAACAAGATATTAGGTAGATAGGGACCAAGGGATAGGTGGAGAAGGAAGTCTGCAAGTCCAACAGAGACAAAGGATTTAGGATTTTAATATAATTTTGGACTTTGAGGATCAAGGATGCCAAGAGAAGGTATTGGGGAAGTGAAACTCTAAAATTCTATCAAAATAACAGAAGCAAGTTTTAACCTTTGAACTTCGGGGATGGGGGATGCTTAAAAGAGGAATGATTGTAAGGGAAACCTTGACAATCATAAAGGATGAAAATTTTGATAGTTAGACACTTTAGAAGGTTTTTAGGTGGGTTTTCAAGAGCGATAGGAAAGACAAGCAAGGATGTATAATCCCAAAATTCTGATAAAAAAACACTTAGTTAACACTTAGTTGTTTATTTCTCAATTTGGGTATTTGATTGACATGAAAACGAGACTTGATACAACTATTATAGGCACAAATTTAAGCAAAGATGTCCCATTTAGAATATCTTCGATCGGTTATTAATAATTGGTAATATATTACTGAAACACATAGAAAGGAAGGGACTCAAGTAAAAAATGACATTATAGATTTGAGTCCCAATAATAGTTTTATAATGTGCACCCATTTTATAACATATACCCATTTAAAAATGAGTTAAAATAGGTGCCATTGCCTATTTCTAATATATGCATTATTTTCCTATTTTTAGTAAAACATACTATCACTGCATCTCTATAACTTTTTATTTTATAGGTACAACTTGACAACAACTACTTTTTCAAAAAAAAATGTAGGTGTCTTTCACAATCTCTTAGCAAGTCATATTATATTCAAATTTTAAAAATATTCGTTCATAGGAAGTATTTTCAAGTGGAATAAAGTACATGAGCTAGTTTCAACAGGAATCAAGCAAAAAGATTTTTTTAAAGGAACCAAGCATATGTGATATATTCATCAAATGATATACATCTACTTGTACTTAAAAATATCAATGAGAGATACATCTAAAAATAAATATCAACAAAAAATCTAAATAGGTTCCCTAACTATAAATCTCACTTCAAAGACATTGGTAAGACCTCTATGCATCCTAAGAAAATTCTTCCAAAATTCAAATAGGTGCCTTCCATTTCTTTTATCAAGAGGTTGCTACCATCAATATATTCATCAATCCCTTACCCTAATCACCCCCACTACTAGTTCTTTCATTGATCCTATCACTAACCTTAGCATCCATCACCCAAATCCTCCAATCAACATTACCACATGCATTTATCTTTGGACTTGTTACAAATTGATGAAACCATTTCTAAAATCATGGGGTGTCAAGATAATCTCTCCCCATGGGACCATAACATTGGATTTGGAAGAATTTTGAATCTAAAAACATATAAAGCAAAGAATCCACACAAAATCATAGATCACCATGTCACATGTCAACATACAATACTTGAGAAAACTAAAATATATAAGCAAAACAAAGGAAAATGGCCACTAAGGTCCACCAATAAAAATGGAAGTGTAAAAATATTATGGGTTCAAAAGTAAAAAGAAGCAATACATCCAAATAATGTATCCAAATCTACCTTTCTAAATGGAAACCTCATCCCCAAATCTAAAAATCCTTATATCTCATCTTAGTATCGGAACCCTCTATATAAATCCAAGCATCCCCATCCTAAAAATCCTAAATTCATTTAGGGATCCTATATCCCAAAATAGGCTATCCTAACCCCTTAATCCCAATCCCAACATCTAAAATCCCACATCCCAATTCAATGTTTAAATGTACAACATAGTTTGCAATTATTGGTCTGAGTTCCCCTTGGTACCATGACATTCCCTCATGCCTTCACCATTCTAATCAACAACAATATTACCATTCCATCTTGCACATTATCCAAATCATCTATTAGTTTTGTTCCTAGCCTTGTAAACCTTGAATCACTATACTGAAATAATCATAATTAGGATATATCATTCTCAATCCCCACATTTTTCTCATCATCATTAATTATTGGTTTTTAGCTTATCTAAGGGTAAAATCTTTGTTTGTCTTTGTATCATTTGTGCATGCTTTCTTGTATTCTTGTTTACGTTTTTATTTTTATGGTTTCTTATGTCTCCTTCACTCATATATCGATGGATTGAGATATAAATTGTATGTTCATTTTTATGTAAGGTTATGTTGCCAAAAATTCTCTAGGTTGAGAGCATGTATCTTTGTGAAGCACTACAACTCAAGCTTGTATTCTAACTAGCTTGGAGAAATAATACCTTTGGGTGGGAATTTGGAGGATATTGTTTCTTTGACAAGGGTTCACATGGTATATTCTATATTTTTTCTCTTGTTTTGCTCTTCTTTATTTCATTTTGTTGATATTTTTTCATTACTCTAGCTCTAGCTTATTTTATTGTTCTCCTCATTAGATTAGCTAGAAACTTTTTGTACTTTCCTTTTAGTCCTGCACCTTCATTTTGTTCATAGGGATCATGGTTATAGTGTTCCATTCAAGGATCATACATCATATCCTTTGTTGGTTATATGAAAATTTCATGATTTTGATTACAATGGTCTATTTTATAATCCTACATAATTATTTTTTACCATTTAGGATAATGGTTACAATGGTCTATTCCATGAACCTAAAATGTTATTATTATTTGAGAGCATGGTTATAATTTCCCATTAATAGATCCTAAAATTCTTTTAATTATATGTTTTAATGTTGACATTACCAAGTAGTTGTTATTTGTACTAGAAATTTTTGCTTACAGGTATAAATATGGAGCTATCATTACATGGAGTAAAAAAATCTTCTATAACCATATCATTTTTACATGTGATTTTCACTTACTTGAATCATGTTGGTTTCTTATTTATTTTGACATGCATGATTCATGGTTATGTACATGTAAGTCAAAGTGGGGACAAAATGCATAAGTGAAAAGTGCATAATTAGTACTTATTTATTTTAACCTTTCAACCATTTTGTCCCCAATGAAATAGTATAATTCTCAAATGTGTATATTTATGCAAGATTTGGAACTAAGATTGAGCTTGAGTCCCATTTCCCAATAGATAATGATCTCATTCTTAATTTTCTTGTTCTCAATCATGTTTAGGTGTAGCCTTGAACATTAACAAAGTACATTTAGTTTCTAGTCTATCAAAGCTCTCTTGTAGAAGATCTAATAGCAGAGTTCTAAGTTAGATCATAGAAGTGCGTATTTCCATAAAAATCCTATTATCACATACAAAGCTAAACACTTCCTTCTTTATCAATTTCAATGTATTTTTCCTTGCTTTATTGATGCAAAACAATAACCAAAAATCCTATTGGATTGTTGGTTATTTCATCTCCAACACTCAATCTACAGGAAAAACAAGCTAGATAAATAAAAGCTAATTATTGAGAGCTCAATCCAAGCCTTCCAATACATGAAATGACAAGAAAAATTAGAGATACCAATATTGATTTAATTCAACAAGAGTTTGCAACAAGAGTTTGTAAGTCAAAACATTAAACAAGAACCATATACAAGCAAGTTTTATGCCTTCACCAACCAAAAATCAATAACAAGACACCTCCAATCCACTACTACAACAATAAAATCACTCTCAAATCCTCTTGCTTCACTCTAGGGCATCTACTTTCTTGACTTCAAATGCAAGTCTCTTCAAAATCTTGTGTTTTACCCATTTTCCATTTACTAGAATGCACTCCTCTATTGGGCATGGCCTTCTTCCTCACCTCTAGGTTGCAACGACACCTCTTTTCCTTCTTGGGCATTGGAAAAAATTCCCTCTCTCAACTTCTCCTGGAAAATTTCAATTCAATTTACTAATTTTTCCCTACACAATCCCATTCCACTCCCTCTAATTCCCAAGCGCTTGAATCCCTCTAATGTCAATTCAATGCTTAACTTTTAATGTCTTGAGGAGTCACACAACCCAAGAATGGCATCCTCATGCCCGAGTGTGGGATTTTTGTAACTCCCAAGATGCCATCAATTACCACTTTCTAGCAACTCCAATTTGAAATTGAATTAAATTCAAATTCAACCAGATAACTTCAAAATTGAGGAATTTTAAATAAAAATAATTTCTTTCTTGCAAGACACAACCAACAAGCCAAAACAAAAAATAAACATAGCAAATTTATTAAACATTTTTGGTTTGCAGGATTGCCCGTGCACCCGGATGCTCCTGCATCAAACAACCCGAGTGTTGGAACTATTAAAATTTGATGATTTTGCATACCTCTCATACCCCTTGAGTCTCCATATGAGTCCTTCCTTATGCATATTTTCTTCATTTCATGATATGTTTGCTCATATTTGTCCCATAAATCATCTATGTCTGCATTTTCCACTTTTTGGTCCATATCGGCATGAGTCTGTTTGGGTCTCCCCAACCCATGTTGCTTGTGTGTTAACATTCATTTGTTGCAATTGTTTCGGCAAGACCTTTTCTTTGTTATAGTGATCGACATTTTCCTGTGGGTGGCTATCGGCATGACATTCATGCTATTTCGGCGATCGAGGATGAGCATATCGGCATGAGTTTGGCCGTCGGGTTGAGGTCTTAGTGAATTCTAATTGTCTTGGCGACCGGCAACTGAAGGATGCATATTGAGGGAAGTCATAGCTATCGTTGTAAGGTCTTCGCGAGTGACCTTTGGTCTCGCTGACCTTACACATAGAATTTATTTAATAGACTTTTTGGTGAAACTAAGGTGACTTCGGTATAAGTCTTAGTGAATACATATGGGTCTCATTGATGGAACGTAATGTGAGCCTTTGTCGGTATGAGTTTCACTTTCTCTTGGCAATCTATGGTGTTCGGGGTGCTTCGGTATAACATAATTCAATCTCTGAGAGGTCTCCACGACATTGGTTTGTCTCGGCGATATTACACACGAGTACTCTTTCGGTGAGAAAATCCGAATGTCTTGGCGAGGATGAATATAACAAACATAACTGCTCAGTGTGACCTATTTGTTTCAATGTGTGGTTTTGGTGAGGTGCCTGTGGTCTTGCCGAATGCAAAGCGGAGGTCACTTTGTCGGCATGAAAATGGCGGTGTCACAATGACATATGAGTAGATGGGTGCCTTCGGTGAAACATTGTATGATCTACATGAGGTCTCCCTGATATCTAAAAGTTATGGCGACAGGTTTAACCACAGGGCTCTCGGTGAAATAGAGTTTAATCTATAGGACATCTCCCCGATTCCGATGGGTCACAAAAAATGTGGGCACAGTGAACACAGGATTATTAGCGATTGAATTGCCTTTAGCATAGTTAGCAATATGTCTTGCCGACTGTTTCGCTGGTAAATAATAGAAATACAAATCTTGTGGCCAACAGGTTGATGCTTGAAGACTGTTACAGTCCCACATAATTTGAGCCCGAATTTTGTGTTGGGCCAACATGTGATTCCAGTATGATATGTTTTCTCATGCTAGTGTATAAATAGGCATCCTGTGACTGTAATTGAACCACCAATTATTAGATATTTGATACACTGCAAGTAGATACAGTAGAATAAAGATATCAGATCAGAGACTATTGTTGCATGATTTCAGAATGGAGGTATTTATGAAAATCAATTGATGTTGCTGCATTTTTCTGGTGCCAATTATTTGTTGAATCTAATGAAAGTATTGCTAAGTTGTCTCTAAGATGGATTCTTTCTGATTGTTTAAATTGATATAACAAGTTTGTATTCAATTTATCAGTGCACATTTGTTGTACTTGTGTGATTGATTGATTGGTTCTTTCAAGTAAAGAGTAAATCCTTTTAGTTAATCACAGTAGTCAGAGAGATTCATTTGGATTATTCAAGTAGAGCTTGGTAATTACATAATTGCATGTTTATACAAGTTGTAAATAGAATATATGCTAGATAGTTTTAGTTTTCTCCAGAGAAGTGTTGCTCATTCTGATCTCATTTGACTCCGCATACCCAATAAGGCACTGGTCTCTGTATTTCATCATTTTGAACTCATTCAATTTCTTTATATCTATTAATTCAGCATTTTAGGATTTAGATCAGTATATTGTTACTGTTTTCAAGTTGGATTTCATTTTTTCACCTCCAATTGCCATTGTGAACAAATTGCTTTAAGGAGATAATCACAAGTTAAGTCTGCACTATTCAGAGAGGTACATTCGCCCAGGTTTAGTAGCACCTAAAGAGTAGAAGGTTGAAAGCTTTTGACCTTGTCTGTTACCCTAAAGCATATCAAGAGATCGGTAGCCTCTTGAGGCATCTTGCCTGCATTTTTGAGAGCTAACAAATTGGCAACTCTACTGGGGAATACATTCAAAATTAAGGTCTTAATCATAGAGTCAGCAACATTAGACAAACTCTGCTGGGAATAAGAAACATCAAGTATTTTCTCATTTTTGACAAAAGTGAGTGGCGACTCTGACAAAAATTTTGCAACTGTTCATCATGAATGGAAGAATATCTCAATACAGAGGAGGTCATACTGGAGCTCCTGCTGGCAGCAATAAGTGGACACACAAAGGTGATAAGGTTGATAAGGGAAAAGGGATAAGTGAGGACATGTGCATGACAGATAAAGATAAAACATCAAGAGCATATTGTGAAACATATGATCGCTATGACACACGGAAAAATGATTCGATTGTAGAGCCTTGTACTCCAGAGGATCAAAGAAACCCTTTTTCTTTTCTCGATCCTCAGAAACAGGCTGAGTTTAGAGCTGAACTAGAGGCTGAAAAAATTAGAATTTAGCATGAATATGATCAGAAGATGGAGGGTAATCAAAATGACGTTATTGATCATGAACTTCCTGAGGAAGTAAAGGAACAATTTGAATCACAGAGGAAGGAGATAGAGGAACTAAGGGCTGCATTTCTGAAAGCCCAAATCACTGTTTAGATTGTTGGTTGTCCTCCAAAGTATGTACCACCTCATAAGGAGGGCAGTCATGGTGCAGGGCCGTCTAATCATTTGAATGCTCAAAACCATCAGACAGGGAATCATTTCAAGCAACCAAATCATCCACCTCATATTCCCACACAGCATGCAAGTGTGCATCCACCTCCTGGTCAGTCTTTTATCCCTCAAAATAATGTGCAATACAACAATCCTATGAACCAATATTAGTACCCACATATTCCTCCTCCTCACCAGCATACAACTATGATCAGAAAGTTTGATTTAGCAGGCTTTCAATTATACCCATTTCTTATGGATGGTAGCTAGAGGGGTATGGTGCCTAAATTCATAGGAAGTAATGCAATCACTGCTGAGGAGCATTTGAGAAGTTTCAATGTTTTCATCCAAGATATTGATGTGTCATATGAAGATTTACACATGAAGTTGTTTATGATGTCACTTATTGAAGATGTCAGGGATTGGTTTAACAGCTTGCCATCGTATTCAATTAATTCTCTTCAAGTATTCCAAGATCGATTCCTAGAGTAATATGGGAATCTAAATGCACCAGATGCAACTCTTCATGAACTGATGAGGATTCAAAAAAATCAAAGTGACTCAGTTTATGATTTCAACTGAAAATTCAACAAATTGCAAATTAAGGTGCCTCCTGGATCAAGGTTGCTAGATTCTGTAGCTTTGAGTGTCTATTTAAATGCATTTGATCCTAAAACAAGGTACAAACTAAGAAATAGATTCCCAAGAGATCTGGCTGAAGCTCAAAAGATAGCACTAACAATTGAAAACAACATGAAGGCTGCAGGTATAATTAGTAAGAGAGACAACCCGAGGCCTCCTCAGCAAAGCAAGAATTATCAGTATAGACAGGAGAATACATACAAAAATGAGAATAGAAATGAGAGGCCGAGGTTGCATGATATGCCTTATAATATAGACTAGAAGGATGGAAAACCTATAATAGCTAGGCCAAGAAACAAAGAGACTCCTGATCCATTGAGCAAGAAAGAAACTTATATGGTGAGTAATAATTACTCCTGTCAAGTTTGTAATCAGCCACATTCCCTAGATTATTGTGTTGTATCCCAAAGAATGCAAGGGGAGGGAATGTTGATGGAAAACAATGAAGAAGATCACACAGTGTATTTGACTTCAAATATTTCTCACCATGTTGAGGAAAGATACTCATCTTCAGAGGATGAAGGCTATGAATATGATGTTTCAAATCAGAAGTACAATGTCCATATGGCTGAACAGCAGGCCTTCTATGACTATGAAGAAGAATATACAGAGCCACACTCTGTTGAGGTACCTACTCCATGCAGTGTGAGGAGACTTACTGAAGATGAAATAGAGAGAATAACTGTTGCTACAGTCGACGAAGCAAGAAGTAAATATTGGTTGAGAAACAAAAAAGTAAATGATGTAGAAGGCATTCCTGGGGGAATTTTTATAAAAGATCAAAAGGCAACACAAGAAACTGTAAAGAAGACAGAAAAGAGGCAGCTTGATAAAAGTGAACAAAAGCCAGTTCAAAAGGAGGAAGTTGAGGAATTACATAAAGAGATATGAGCGCCTGGCCAGCCTAATAAAAAAGAGAAAGAAGAAAACAAAGGAGATGCGCCACAACTGAAAAAGACTATTAAGGTGGAGAGCTCTTCTTTTGACTTCACTCAGGCGTTATCCTAGGTAAAAATGTCTATTCCACTACTTGAGATGATGAAGATTAAAGAGTATAGGGATACTGTTGTTCAATTGATAATAAGTGGAAATGAAAAATATTTGAATTCTGAAAGCAAAGTAGCTATTAAAGTAGTCAGTAGGCAGGAGAAAATAAATAATTCTAAAGTTTGCTTGAGTGATATATTATCAACTCCCCCTTAAGTTGATCCTTTCTTCACTACATTGCTTATCAATAATAAACTGTTGAGGAATTGCATGATAGATTTTGGTGCTGCTATAAACATTATGCCAGTAGGAGTTATGAAGCAGCTTGGCATGTGGGTTGATACTATTGGAGGCAAGTGTTATGCAATGGATAACAAACCTATTCTTGTGGTTGGTATTATGAAAGATGTTGAAGTCAAACTGGCTACTTATCCACAGGTGGCTTATAATATAGACATAACAGTGATAGATACTCCTCAATTCAGGATGCTTTTATCAAGGCAGTGGACAACAGCTATTGGAGGAAATGTTCAATTTGATCTATCCTACGCTACAATTCCAGTGAATGGTCAAGAGGTCAAGTTGTATAGGGAACTAAGAATGAATCAGCTTGTTGACTGTGTACCACAAAATCAGATCAATTGTTTTTGTGATGTTGATCTTGGGAATTTTAAGATTGAACCAACTCAGCCAAAATTAACCAATAGTGATCCAATTGAAAAACATGCTGCACAGAATTATAATGGTGCCTGCAGCCAAGAAGGTAATGGAGCTGGGATTGTATTTGTTTCACCTGAAGGTATTACTTTTAAACATTCATTTATGTTAGCATTTGAATGTACGAACAATGTGGCAGAATATGAAGCTTTATTGATAGGCTTGAACATAGCTGTGAAACATAAAATCAAGTTGCTGGCTGTTTTGGGTGATTCTGAGTTGGTTGTTTCACAAATTAAATCAAAGTATGCAACAAAGCATAAAAGATTAAAAAAATATAGGAATGTTGTATGGGATACAATCGAATTGTTTGATGCATTTTCAATTGAGTGGATTGACAGATCAAAGAACATAATGGCTGATTTCTTAGCAAATGTGGCGCTCAAAAGAGATGATATTACACTGGCTGGGGTATCACAGATTGAGTTCAAAACAAGGCCTACTATTCCTAATAACATTTATAGTTGGAAAGTTTTCAATGATGATACTGACTTGCTGAATATTCTTCATTGTATAGACCAGTATGAAGCCCAGGAAATTGATTTCAATGCTTTTGTTGAAGAAGTAGATGGGAAGCAAACAGTCTTTGGCAAGGAAATATTATAGCTCAAAACAAATAAGCTTCCTAAGGGCTTAGTGGCACTGGAAAGGATGTATGATGGAAATGATCGATCCCTCATGAAGCAAATACTAGTCAAAAGGGAAGATGTTGAAGAAATTAACTTGGGGACTGAGATAGCACCAAGAAAGGTGTACATAGGAAAGAAGATAAGCCCTACAATTAGAAGAATGTTGATTGAGTTATTGAGAAAATATAAACATGTTTTTGCTTGGTCTTATGAAGATCTGAAAACAGAGAGGATTTATTTCAGCATGAAATACCATTGAAGCCAGATGCTAAACCTTTCAGACAAAAGCAAAGACCCATAAATCCAACGCTGGAGCCTAAAATGCAAGAAGAATTGACAAAGCTTAGAGATGGAGGAATTATTAAACCAATCAGGCACTCAACGTGGGTTTCAAATTTGGTTCCTGTGAGAAAGAAGAATGGTGATATCAGATTGTGTGTGGACTTCAGAAATCTGAACATGGCATCTCTCAAAGATAATTATCCTCTACCCAATATGGAGGCTATATTGCATAAAGTGACAGGGTGTGAACTGCTGTCAATGATGGATGGATTTTCAGGATATAACTAGGTTAAAGTCAAAGAATCTGAGCAGTACAAGACAACATTCACAACTCCTTGGGGAACGTATGTATACATAAGAATGCCATTTGGTCTCACTAATGCTGGAGCGACTTTCCAAAGAGCTATGGATGTGGCATTTGTAGATCTGATTAATCTTATCATGGTAGTGTACCAGGATGACCTGACTGCTTATTCAAAGAGGGCTGAAGATCATGTGCAACATCTAGAAAAGGTATTTATTAAAGCCTTTGAATATGGTATTAGTTTAAATCCAAAGAAATGTCATTTTGTAGTCACAGAGGGTAAGCTTTTAGGAAATATTGTTTCAAAAGAGGGAGTTAGAATAGATCCTGAAAGGGTTGAAGCTATTGATAAAATCCGTATTCCCAAAACTGTTAGGCTATACAGTCATTCTTTAGACAAATTAATTTTGTTAGAAGATTTGTCTCTAACTTTGCTGAGATCATTAAGCCCATATCAAAAATGTTAAAGAAATGACATAAAATGGACTGGACTGTAGAAGCTCTAGATGATTTTATATCTATCAAAAGGGCCATCAAGGAGGCTCCTATTCTTAAGTCTCCAGATTTTGCCAGGCCTTTTCAGATTTTTTCATTTGCTTCAATGCATACTATTGCTGCTGTTATGTTACAAAAGTATGATAAAGGCCACAAAAGCATTCAGACCATATCATGTTGGAGCAAAGGTGATTGCTTATGTCCCTCATGCTGCTATCAAGGATATTCTGACACAATCTGAAGTTACAGGAAAAAGATGCAGATGGATCAACAAGATCCAAGAGTTTGATATGGAGATACAGATTACTAAGCTAGTGAGAGGTCAAGGCTTGGCTAGGCTGATGGCAGAATCAAATATTGAAGCAAGTCAAGTCTGTAACGTAGAAGAAGGGACTGCAATTGCAAGCATTGAGCACACTCCTTGGTATACTGATATCATGCATTACCTTAAGTATATGAAGTGTCCAGAAGGATTGAGTGACAGTCAGAAGAGAACTTTAAAGTTGCAGGCATCTAAATATGTTTTCATGGATGGCAATCTATTTTGGAAAAATAGGGATGGTATACTGCTGTTATGTCTGGATGAGTCACAGGCTAAGCATGTTTTAAGTGAAATGCATGAAGAATTTTTGGAGGACATTACTCAGCAAAAACAACTACACACAAAAATTCTCAAGGCAGCGACATTGGCCAAAGGTTTTGAATGATCTTTGTACAACATGTGAGAGCGTGAAGTTTACCAAATTTTTTGAAATTAGCATTAGGGTGTTGCCACTCTCGGAATTCGCAGTCAAGTTCATTTCTTTAATTCGCTGGGGAATTGATCACTGGAGAGATACAAGAAAAGCTCAAGTGGAGGATACAAGTGGATAATGAAGCTTTCACCGACATTTTACTAAGTGATGGTGAACCTAACTAAAATGTGCCAAGGCGGTGAAAACTTCTGATCAACAACATTATCACGATTTGGGTACACTAATGAGGTTTGATCACAGATAAATGGATGTGGGTTTCAAAGCCGGGGATGAATTCAAAAGCTTCTGTGATAAGTATGGCATTACTATTTCTTATGCAACCCCTTATCATCCACAAGCTAATGGACAAGCATAATCTAGCAATAAAAGTCTTTTGAAGATTATAAGAAGAATGCTAGGGCAGAACAAGAAGACTTGGGATTCAAAATTGAAATTGGCTGTGTGGGATGATAGGATCACTATGAAAAAGGCAATTAGAAAATCCCCATTTGAATTGGTGTACGTATATCGTTCTAGGATGCCTTTGCAGAATTTGTTACTAGTCTACAAGTTTGTCCTACAGGAAGATTTGGATGTCCCTGAACCTATGGAGGAAAGAATGGAGCAATTGGCTGAACTTGATGAAGTAAGGAGAGAGGCCAAAAGTCAAAACATGAAGTTACAGACACAGATGAAATATCTATTTGACAAGAAGGCAAAGGATAGAAAATTTGAAGAGAATGATTTGGTACTAATGTGGAATGCAAGATGTCAGGAGAAGGGCAAGCATGGTAAGTTTGAAGCTTTGTGGCTGGGACCTTTTGTTATTGTTGGAAAGAAGGGTGAAGACTCATACTATCTACAAAACATGGATGGTGAAGATCAAGAATTTCCTATTCATGGGCAATTCTTGAAGCTTTTCTTCTCTTAAGCAACATAGAGGATTAAGGGTTGCCACTGCATGGACAACTCTTGTTCATCCTCTTTAAAATTATTTTCCATGCACAGTAGTTTAGAATTTTGTCCATCTCCCTTTCACTCTCATTTTCCATTCATCTCCATTTTGCATTCACTTCCATTGCCATTCATTCCATTTCTACTCACTGGTTTGTCATTTTGTGTCTGGTTTGCTCACCCAAGTTCTGGATCCTTGTAATGATCTTAATATCATTCATCCCCAGATGGAGCCACTGTTGGAACTATTAAAATTTGATGATTTTGCATACCTCTCATACCCCCTGAGTCTCCATATGAGTCCTTCCTTATGCATATTTTCTTCATTTCATGATATGTTTGCTCATATTTCTGCTCATATTTGTCCCATAAATCATCCATGTCTGCGTTTTCCACTTTTTGGTCATATTGGCATGAGTCTGTTTGGGTCTCCCCAACCCATGTTGCTTGTGTGTTAACATTCATTTGTTGTAGGTGTTTCAGAAAGACCTTTTCTTTGTTATAGCAACTGACATTTTTCTGTGGGTGGCTATTAGCATGACATTCGTGTTGTTTCGGCGACCGAGGATGAGCATATCGGCATGAGTTTGGCCGTCGGGCTAAGGTCTTAGCGATTTCTAATTGTCTTGGCGATCGGCAACTGAAGGATGCATATCGGGGGAAGTCATAGCTATTGTTGTAAGGTCTTGGCGAGTGACCTTCGGTCTCACCGACCTTACATAGTATTTCTTTAATAGACTTTTCGATGAGACTAAGGTGACTTCGGTATAAGTCTTAGTGAATACATATGGGTCTCACCGATGGAACGTAATGTGAGCCTTTGTCGGTATGATTTTCACTTTCTCTTGGCGATCTATGGTGTTTGGGGTGCTTTGGTATAACATAATTCAATCTCCAAGAGGTCTCCTTGACATTGGTTTGTCTCAGTGATATTACACACGAGAACTCTTTCGGTGAGAAAATCCAGATGTCTTGGCGAGGATGAATATAACAAACATAACTGCTCAGTGTGACCTATTTGTTTTGGTGTGTGGTCTTGGTGAGGTGCCCGTGATCTTGCCAAATGGAAAGCGGAGGTCACTTTTTCAGCATGAAAATGGGGGTGTCACATCGATATATGAGTAGATGGGTGCCTTCGGTGAAACATTGTATGATCTACATGAGGTCTCCCCGATATCTAAAAGTTACGACGATAGGTTTAACCACGGGGCTCTCGGTGAAACAGAGTGTAATCTATACGACATCTCCCCGACTCCAATGGGTCACGACGAATGCGGGCATAATGAACACGGGATGATTAGCGATTGAATTTCCTTTGGCATAGTTAGCGATATGTCTCGTCGACTGTTTCACTGGTAAATAACAGAAATACAAATCTTGTGGCCGACAGGTTGATGCTTGAAGACCATTGTAGGCCAACATAATTTGAGCCCAAATTTTGTGCTGGGCCGACATGTGATTCCAGTATGATATGTTTTCTCATGCTAGTGTATAAATAGGCATCCTGTGACAGTAATTGAACCACCAGTTACTAGATATTCGATACACTGCAAGTAGATACAGTAGAATAAGGTTATCAGATTAGAAACTATTGTTGCATGATTTCAGAATGGAGGTATTTATGAAAATCAATTGATGTTGCTGCATTTTTCTGGTGCCAATTATTTGTTGAATCTAATGAAAGTATTGCTAAGTTGTCTCCAAGATGGATTCTTTCTGATTGTTTAAATTGATATAACAAGTTTGTATTCAATTTATCAATGCACATTTGATGTACTTGTGTGATTGATTGATTGGTTCTTTCAAGTAAAGAGTAAATCCTTTTAGTTAATCACAGTAGTCAGAGAGATTCATTTGGATATTCAAGTAGAGCTTGGTAATTACAAAATTGCATGTTTATACAAGTTGTAAATAGAATATATGCTAGATAATTTGAGTTTTCTCCAGAGAAGTGTTGCTCATCCTGATCTCATTTGACTCCGCATACCCAATAAAGCACTGGTCTCTGTATCTCATCATTTTGAACTCATTCAATTTCTTTATATCTATTAATTCAACATTTTAGGATTTAGATCAATATATTGTTACTGTTTTCAAGTTGGATTTCGTTTGTTCACCTCCAATTGCCATTGTGAACAAATTGCTTTAAGGAGATAATCACAAGTTAAGTTTGCACTATTCAGAGAGGTACACCCGCCCAGGTTTAGCAACACCTAAAGAGTAGAAGGTTGAAATATTTTGACCTTTTCTGTTACCCTAAAGCATATCAAGAGATTGGCAGCCTCTTGAGGCATCTTTCCTGCATTTGTGAGAGCTAACATTGGGTATGAATGAATGCTTCATGAGTGTAGGATCATAAAAATTCAATTGAACTTGGGATTCCAAGCCTCTAAAACTCTAAAGCTGCAACCCATTTTTCCTCTTCCATATTCTTTCCTTTCCATTTGATCAAATATTCCTTGTATTCCTTACCCCCCCATGTCTTCTTGACAATCCTAGAATCCACCACTTCGTCAATTTATTCTTCCTTTTTCTTTGATATCTACCATTCCCATGGCTTAATGTCTTGAAAATATGAAACAACACCTTCTCCATTATTCTTCCCCTTATGAAAATCATAAAAATCATCTACATTGAAGATTGGTGAAATATCCAATCTCAGTGGCAACTCTATCTCATATGCATTAGTTGAGGAATTTTCAATTACCTTACATGACCCAATATTTTTTCCATTTTAATTTATTTTAAGTACCCTATGGAAATCATTCCTTCTGAAGGTGTGCCAAAACCAAGTCTTCCTCCTCAAATTCTTGTCTTCTCCTCCTTAAATCAACATGCTATTTGTACCTCTGGGTGCTTGTTTCTGGCTTATTATTCAACTCTTTGTGTAGCTCATGAAAATACTCTACATAATCCTCTACTAAAACACTTTTCCTTCCCAAATCAACACTATCCATTAGTTCATGAATCCCTCTTGGACTAAATTCATAAACAATAAAGAGATAAATTTTACCTATGCTTCTATTGATGGAGCTATTGTAAGAAAATTCAGCTTAGGATAAAATCACATCCCATTATTTTGGTCTCCCATCAATCAAAAACCTCAATAATTTTACAAGACTATGATTTACCACTTCTATTTTCCCATCCATTCGAGGATGGTAGGCTGAACTAAAATTCAGTTTTGTACCCAATCTCTTCCATAGATTTTTCCAAAAATGGCTAACAAACTTTGTGTCTCTATCTGAAACAATACTTTTTGGCAAGCCATGTAGTCTCACAACCTCTTTGAAGAGAAAGTTGGAAACATGTAATGCATCATTTGATTTATTGCAAGGAATGAAACATGCCATTTTTGAGAATCTATCTACCACAACAAATATTGAGTCATTACCTTTTTGAGTTATAATTGGCATCCCAAGAATGAAATCCATACTCACTTCTTCCCATGGTCTCTCTAAAATTGGTAAAGGCTGATATAAACCCGTGTTTTGACTTGCCCCCTTTGCATATTGACAAATTGAGCACCCTTTCACAATACCCTTCACATCCTTATTTATTTGTGGCCAATAGTACCCTTCATTAAGCTTCCCCAAAGTCTTATCTACTCCAAAGTATCCTCCAAGTTTTCCACTATGTTTTTCTCTAATTAAGTTTTCCTTCATAGATCCTTTTAGAATGCATAACTACTTCCCCTTAAACAACAACCTTTCCTGAAAAAAATACTCCAACCATTTGGTTCTATCCCCTTCAACTAGACATTACAAGCTTCCCATTTTTCACAAAAATTAGGATCATTTTCATAAATTCCATTCATTGATTCAAAACCCATAACATTCACCTTCATTACTTTCAACAACAAGCACCTCCTACTCAATTCATTAACTACCTTATTTGATTTTCCACTCTTATGGTTGAGAACAAATGAATAGATTTGAAGAAACTAAACCCATTTCACATGCCTTTGATTTAACTTACCTTGGTTGTTGATAAATTGTAATGCATGATGATTGATATAGAAAACAAACTCCTTGGACATCAGGTAATATCTCCACTTTTGAGTGTTTAAAAAATAACATAAAACTCTTGATCATACAACGAATAATTCCTCTTGGCCTCATTTAGCTTCTCACTAAAGTAGGCTATAGGTCTTCCTTCTTGACTTAGGACTCCTGTTATGGCTGTCCCACTTGCATCAAAGTCAACTTGGAATACTTTGTTGAAATCAAAATCATTTTCATACATTTCATTCATTGATTCAAAACCCATAACATTCGCCTTCATTTCTTTCAACAACAAGCACCTCCTACTCAATGCATCAAGTACCCAATTTGATTTTCCACTCCTATATTTGAGAATAAATGAATAGTTTTGAAGAAACTAAAACAATTTCATATTCCTTTGATTTAACTTACCTTGGTTGTTGATAAATTGTAATGCATGATGATCAGTATAGAGAAAAAATTCCTTGGCCAGTAGGTAATGTCTCTACTTTTTGAGTGCTTAAAAAATAGCATAGAACTCTTGATCATACAATGAATACTTCCTATTGGCCTCATTTAGCTTCTCACTAAAGTAGGCTATAAGTCTTCCTTTTTGACTTAGGAATCCTCCTATGGCTGTCCCATTTGCATCAAAGTCAACTTGGAACACTTTGTTGAAATCCGGTAATGCTAGGATGGGCTTTTCGACAACCTTTTCCTTTAATATGTTGAAACTCCTTTTAGATGCAGCTATCCAATTGAATTACATTCTTTTCCCTTTCATTGTATCAGTAATGGGAGTACATATGCTACTATTTTTTTTGATGAACTTCCTATAGAAGTTAGCCAAACCATGAAAACTCCTTGCTTCAAACATGCTCCTTGGTATTGGCCAATCTAATATTACCTGAACCTTTTTTGGATCCATCCATAGACCTTCCTGTGAAATCACAAAACCTAAATATACCAACTCCTCTATCATGAAGCTACATTTCTTGAGGTTAACCAAAAAATTCTCCCTTAGTCTTTGTAGAAAAGACTTCACATGTCTTAAATGTTCTTCCTTTTCCTTACTAAAAACTAAAATATCATCTAAGTAATCAATCACAAACTTACCGAGGAATTGTTTCAACACCTCATTCATCAACCTCATGAAGGTACTTGGAGCATTAGTGAGTCCAAACAACATAACTAACCATTCATATAATCCTTTCTTTGTCTTGTAAGTAGTTTTTCACTCATCCCCTTCTCTAATCTTGATTTGATGATATCTTCTTTTTAAATCAATCTTTGTGAAATATCAAGACCCATAAGAGGCAATGAAAACCTATACTTGATTTTTATTTTATTAATAGATTTGGAATTCACGCACATATTCCATTCTCCATCCTTTTTTGGGTGCCAAAACTGTTGGTACAACACATGGGCTTAAGCTTTCCCTTATCAAGCCTTTATCCAATAGATCTTTCGCTTTCTTATTTACCTCTTCATTCTCATTGGGGCTCATTGTATATGCTGCCTTGTTCAATAGACTTTCTCCCAATATCATGTCTGGCTCACACTTCTCATTTGCGGTAATCCATTCGAAAGATCCTGAGCATCAAAATATCTTCATATTCTTGTAACATATCCTTGATTTCCTTGGGTATTTCTTGTTCTTCATTCATTGTCCCAAATTCCCGTGGTTTGGAAAATAAGGCATAACACACTTCTTCCCTCAGTTCCTTCAAAAAATGTTTTCTAATGATCATACACACCTTGGCATCACTATCCACTTCATTTTGCTTCTCTTTTAATGGGTTCAATACATATTTTTTCTTGTCCTTAACAATGGTATAAGTATTTTTTTCACCATTATGTATGGATTTTCAATCATATTTCCATGGCATACCTAAAAGGAGATGAAAAGCATCCATTGACATAAAATCACACGTAACTTCATCCTAGTAATTGCCAATCTGAAAAACTCACCAAAAATTGTTCACCTACCAAGAGTTGATGCCCCTTTTGCAACCAAGTAACCTGATATGGATTTGGGTTCTTTATTTTCTCCAATTTTAGCTTCTCCACCATCTCTTATGACACCAAGTTATTTATAATATTGCTGTCCACAATTATGGTGCAGCACTTTCCTCTAGACTTGTAAATGGTTTTGAATAGACTCCTTCTTTGTGTTAGTTCCTATTTCTCCTTATTTGGTTTTAAAAGCACTTGAATTCAATATGAAAACTTCTCCATCTTCTAGATCTATTGGATCTATTTCATCCTTAGCTTCTATTATAAAGGTCTTCCCAAAATTGGTCCTTCCACTCTCTTATTTTATTTAAGGGCATTCAAAGGTGTGATGACCTACTTCACAATTAAAACAAGCTCCAAAAAACCTCCTTCCTCTTCCATATTCTCCTCTACCCCTTGAAGTTTCACCTCTTCCTCTACTAGAATCTCCTCTTCCCCTTGCACTTGGGCCATAATTCATTTGATTCCAGTTAGTTTATTCTTCCTTAAGTGGTCGTCCTCTTCCACTACTTACTTTTCCTCTACCTCGTGAAGGTTTTCCCTTTTGTCTAAAATTTCCTTGTGATTTTCATGCTAACTTTTCTTTAGCCTTAAGTGCATACTGGTAGGATTATTCTACCATCCTTATCATGACCATGCTAAGTTCATCTTGAATAGCAATCTACAACCCATAACCATATCTTGCATCATATTCTTCATCATCTTCAACATGTCCAATACAAATGCCTAGTTTGTAGAATTCCTCTGTATATTCATAACACTCAAATCCTTTCATTTTAGATTTTGCAGCCTCTTGAAAAAATTGATGGGGTAATCCATAGGTAAAAATTTGGCCTTCAACTTCAAGACCATCTTGTCCCATGATTTTATCTTCTCTTTTCCTTTTCTTTGTCTTTCAATATATGTTTGATCCACCATAGGGATGCATGTCCCTTAAACCTTGTGCAAGCATATTTCACCTTCTTTTTATCCTCAATGGATTCTAAATCAAAGTACTTATCCATTTGTGTAATCCAGTCAATGAGCTCTTTTGGATTCAAATTCCCACTATAGCTCGGTGGATCCATCCTTGGCTTACTTCCAAGCATAGAAAAAACTTGTAGGAACCTATCTTCCTATGCATCTCCTCCTCCAACCTCTTAAACTTCTAGTGCTTCCTCTTCTTCTTCACTAAGATCCCCAACATGAATTCATCTTTATTGGGATGTTTCTATGACTTCTAACCTCATAGTGATTCCTCTTAGCATTTCCACATCCGCTAGATTTTATTCTCCTCGTGGAGCTCTTCCTCTAGCCCATCCCCTATATGCCATGCTCTCTTCAATCAATCGGCTTTAATACCAATTGATGGATAACAATAACCAAGAATCCTATTGAATTGTTGGTTATTGTAGATCCCACATTCAATCTACAAGAAAAACAAGCTAGATAAAATAAAAGATAACTATTGAGAGCTCAATCCAAGCCTTCCAATACATGAAATGACAAGAAAAATTAGAGATAACATGTTGATTTCATTGATTTATTTCAACAATAGTTTGTAAGTCAAAACATTAAGCAAGAATCATCCATAGGAAATTTTGATACCTTCAACAACCAAAAATCAACAACAAGACACCTCCAATCCACCACTACAACAACAAAATCACTCTCAAATCCTCTTGTTTCACTCTTGGGCATCCACTTTCTTAATGTCATAGGAAAGTCTCTTCAAAATTTTGTGTTTTTCCCATTTTCCATTTAATAGACTCCACTTCCCAGCTGGGCGTGGCCTTCTTCCTCACTTCCAGGTTGCAACAAAACCTCTTTTCCTTCTTAGGCATTGGTAAAAGTTCCCTCTCTCCACTTCTCCTAGAAAATTTTAATTTAATTTACCAATTTTTCCTTGCATAATCCCATTCCACTACCTTTGATTCCTAGGCGCTTGCATCCCTCTATTGCCAATTCAATGCTTAAATTTTAATGTTTTGAGGAGTTACACCACCCAAGAATGGCCTCCTCATGTTGGGCATGGGATTTTTGTAACTCCCAAGATTCCATCAATTACCACATTTCAACAACTCCAATCTAATTTTAATTAAATTCAAATTCAATCATATAAATTCAAAATTAAGGAATTTTAAATAAAAATATTTTCTTGCCTGCAAGACACAACCAACAAGCCAAAACAAAAAATCAATAGAACAAAAATTAAATATTTTTGGTGTGTAAGTTTGTATGTTATCTAAACTTAAATCTTTATACAAATTCATTCATGATTGTTTATTTAATGCATAAATTAGCCTAAACAACCCATATTAAATTCTATCTTTATCTCTTCAATTATTAGTCAATCTGAATCCATCAATTAATAAAACATTAAATAAAGATAAAATAAAAATATTTTCATATACATTTATGCATGTACAAATTTGGAAACTATCTAATCTAGTTTAACCTAAGAAATACTAATAGACATGTTTTTTCTATTCACTAAGTTAATTAAAAATAATAACAAATCTATTAAATATTTGTAAAAAAAAAAAATTCAAAAATTGGAACAAAATATTATTCTACAATTAAAATAAGAAAATATAAATATTAAATCTATAAAACAAAATTCTAAAATAATAATATTATAAGAATAAAATTAAAAAAATGAATTCATCCATCTAAAAAGTATAGAGATATCAACCTTAAATTATTTTATTTTACTTTAAATTATTTATTAATTATTTTATTTGTATTGTTTACTTTATTTTTATTTGAAGAACTATTTTATTTATTATTTACCTAAAATTTAATTTAATTATCAAAGAGTAAATTTTATTTTATTTACTTGTTTTAGTTTTAGTTCTTGAGTAAATTTTAAAATAAAGTGTCTATGTCTTTTCTTATCTATTTATTGAACATGAATATATTAAGAAATTCACTTGGATATTACAAATGATATTAAATGTACATAATTCACTTTGATTTGAGTTTTTGAAAATTTGGACATGGTTTCTATGAATTGTATTATTATTGAAAAAATAGCTCTTCAATTAAATTAAAGTATAAATAAATAACTATTAACTCAAAATTTAAATTTGTATCTATGTAGTAAATAAAATAAAGTAATTCTAAAGTAAAATAAAATAACTCTTAAATAAATAAAATAAGTTAAAGATGTGTCTAATATATCTATTTAATGTTTATTAATATTAATATTATGTTTTATTAACTTGATAATGGATTTGTGAGGTCATAAGTGTTATTAGTTGATTGGACGATAAATGACAATTAACAAGACATGAAATTATGTAAGTATAGATGCATTGGTTCCCTATAGAAGTTGGTATTAAGGATGTATTATATATTGTTTGAGAGGTGAACCGTATATTTTTGGGTAGGGATTATAGACTACTCTTGCACTCTTAGGATGTTAAACCAAAAAGGAGAGAGATAAACCCCACTCAAAAGTCTAGCTAGGTTCACTCAAATTATGCAATGTATGATGTTATTTAGAATAAATGGAATGATCTAAGTGCAATTGGATGATCTATTTGACTAATTATGAATACAAAACCTAAGATTTATGCAATGTTGGAAAACACAATGTGATATGCAAACATGAACTAAGTATGAGCAAATGCAAAACAAAAAAGAAGAAGGTTGATTCAGAGTGCACCTGGGTAGAGAATGGAGAATTTGGAATATTCTGAATGCTGATTGAGATCGCTAAAAATCACCAATGGGACTCATTTTCCATTGATGGTGAATTAGTCTTGCTTCTGATGAAAACTATCAGAAACTGGTTTCTAAGTGTTGAGATCCGAAATCTAACAAAATCTGGATTTCCAACCTTTAGGTGGGACTCATTCACCACATATGGTGAATCAGTCCTCTCCCAAAATTCTAAGAAATCAGGGGACAATTCTGCATCACCAGATCTGAGGTTGTCTGCTTGTTGGGTTAACGAAGTTGATTCTACATAAAATAGATAGGATGTCTTGTCCAAGCTTGAAATGAGGTTGATTTGACTTGAAGCACCTTGTTGACTTGTTGACCACCTTTCAACACCTAAATGCTCGTTAAATATGCATACAAAAGTTTGCAAAAATGCATGGAAGAGGGGGAAAATGGTTGAGGGTTAGAGAATAGGGATTTTCTTTGGTCAAACCCCACTTTGGTAATCAAACCCTTAATGAAATAATGAAATGTAAGAGAATGATAAACAAATAACATGCAAATGCTATCAACTTACCAAACCCTTGTTGAAGAAAATTTGAATTTATGTCAATGGTTGCTCCAAGATGCTTGATTGATGCTTGATTAGATGATGCAAAGTGCTTGAATGCTTGAATGAGTGAGTGGATTAATGAACTTGGTGAATGCTTGAATGAATGAGTGGATTAATGAAATTGATGAATGCTTGAATGAATGGTGGTTAAAATGGATGTAAAAACACTTATTTACACATTCTTGTAACTTAGTAACCCATTGATACCTCATCATAGGCTAACATCAAGTAATTTAGAATAAAAACCTAAAAGGAATTTTGAAATTTTTTGAATTTGGAGCCAAGAGGGACTCATTCGCCACCCATGGTGAATGGGTCCCACCTTGGGTTTGAAAGTAGGTGTTGGGAATTAAGTTACATTTAATGTTGTTTTTCGGGTTTACATTCAAAAATACACTTAATTAAGCCTTATAAGGGCATAAAGGGGCCAAATAAAGCATAAGAAAGGTGTAAATAGTGAGATTATTCCTAGAAAAGTGTAAAATCTTGTTACAAGACTTTTCAATACTTCAAAATAGGACTTGATAAGTGATGAAAAGATGGTTTTTTGGTGAATTGTAATGAATAGAGTCTAGAAAAGTGTAGAAATGTTTTACAACACTTCACAACACCTTCACAAGATGCCATTATTTGAATTTTAAGGACCTAAATGTGCATGTTTAAGCCACATTACAACATTAAATCAAAGAAAAATGGACCAAGCATCATGAAGAAAGACCTAAAAGGCCATGAAAATGACAAGGGACCATTTTTCTATAGTACATTTAGCCCCGACTTTAGTGGGAGGATGAACTTGCTTCAAACTCACACTAAAGTAGCCATGCATATTGAGAAGGGGGCCCTAATGCACTTATGTTAGAAAGATGGAATGAAAATGATCAAGAGGGATGATGAAGCCCTGAGGATGAAGATCCCATGGAAAACTAAACATAAGAACAAAATAATAAACAATTGTTGAAATGAAAGAATTGAATGAAGCTTCGATCATCTGTCCAACTAGTTGTGGATTAGATCTAGGTTGTTTGTTTGAAAAAGAGAATGCATACTCACTCTGGGGTGATAGAACTCGTGGTGGTTTTCCAGGTGAGAAGGCCCAAAAGGTAAGATACATACACTAGTTGGTATGCACTCACAAACACATAGGTGGCTATGGCGAAAGTTGTGCCGCTAGATGGGCTTCCCGCTCAACCATATCAAAGTTACACCTCCTAATAACTTTAAATATGTACCACAAAGGAAAATATTGGTTTGTGCTTCATGAGAAAAGCAAAGCTTCATATGCTTAGAACCCATGAACAAAGAGCAAGGCACCACATGCATGCAAGTTGTGTTATGCAAGGTGAAAAAAATGTAAAATGCAAAATGTAAAAGATGTTCAAAGGAGTCTTGTTAAGTTCATGCAAGGTCTGTCACTTAGGGAACGTTGTGTCTAATGTCTCCAAGGGAGGACCAATCAAATAATAAAATATTCACAACTTAGGGGATGCAGTGCATCCCATTGGACCACTAAGAGTAATGTAATATGCTAAGATAGATCACACTTATGAAGGAAATAACACCCAATGTCATCCACAAAGTGACAGAGACATCGTATGAAGTGACAAGGCTACGCTAAGAACCAAAAATGCAAATGGATTATGACAATGTATGCCCCCCACTTTAAAGGAATTGCTACACACTATTTTGTGAGCAATTACTTTAAAGTAGCAAAGGAAAAATGCAAAAAGAAAACAAGATATGAGAGCCAACTTGGAAAGTCCCTATGCCAAGTCATATGTTTCCAAGTAAGGTTGCTTCATGTAAATGAAAAAGAAAACAAAAGAAAAAGGGAGTTCCCCCCTAGAAAAGAACACACCAAACACATAAGGGATCTATGGATTTGAGGTCAGTATGTTCGTTGCTGCAATGTTTTTATTAAGAAGCTCAAAACTGTCATCATTCCCTAAAGCACATAGAACTAGAAGAATGACACAAATAGAGTGAAAAAAAAAGTCCATTTTTGGTCAACATGGAGGAGACATTGCGGTCTCAATGCTTTGCATCATCCCCAAAAGAAAAACACAAAACAAAAGGAACAAAAGAAAAGGATCTTTTGGGTCAACATGGAAGATACATAGGGCATCTCTACGCTTTGCATCATCCCCAAAAGGAAAAAAAAAACAAAAGGGACAAAAGAAAAGGACCTTTTGGGTCAACATGGAAGAGACATAGGGCGTCTCTACACTTTGCGTCATCCCCAAAAGGAAAACACAAAAAAAGTAACAAAAGAAAATGACCTTTTGGGTCAACATGGAAGAGACATAGGACATCTCTACGCTTTGCATCATCCCCAAAAGGAAAACACAAAAAAAGGGACCAAAAAAAAGTACCTTTTGGGTCAACATGGAAGAGACATAGGGCATCTCTACACTTTGCGTCATTCCCAAAAGGAAAACATAAAAAAAAAGTGAAAAAGGCATTGGAAAACATTATAGAAGAATAGAGGTACAAATAAAGGAAGTGTACAAAGAGAGAGAATATCAAACACACGATACGAGGGAGCATGGTACACACATACAATGAAAATGCAAATGTAAGTCAACCATTAACTAAGTTATTGGTTTCTCGATCTTAAATAGGTAAGCAGAAAAGAAATAACATAGTGAAGAGACAAAGACAAGTGCATTACAAGGACAAGGCTAACAACTTCTTTCCCCCCACAAAGTGTAGGGAAAGAATGAGCCGAGGTGGGTGATGTGAAAGGATCATGCAATAGTGAGAATAGAAAATTCTACAACCATGGCATGAGAAAGGGATTTAGTTTTTTATGGGATAATAGGAAAGAAATCGATATCAGTGAAGTGATACTTATCCATTATGTCCTTCAATGTCCGACATTCTTTTGGTTCAATGACCAAGAACACGATGATATTTGTAAAACGGTATGTTAGAATCTTTAGGACGAATGACCAACCTATTCATAGGTGGTAAAAGTATACAAAATTTGTTTAAAATAAGTTGAATTTGTTGGAAAGAGACGCTGCACAAGTCATTTGGTGTTGTCTTCGATGGCAACCCTAGTCAGTGATTCAATCCACACTTTAGTAGTTGCTCATATCGCAAGTCAGATTGAAGTTTTGTGATTAACATTCAAAGCTAGAATAGAGCATCTGACATAATTGTGTTCATCGATTCATATGCAATTTTTTGTTATCATTTTGAGTTGTGGATTTCAGGGAAGGTTGTTTGGTGTATGAACTATGATATCTTTGAATCTTAGAGTCTCGTATTGATTGGTGTGAGAGTTAGAAGATCTGGTTGATTGTTTTTTTGTTTAACAGTGCAAGAAGGTCAACTAAGTGAATGTAGTGTGTTGCAGATGTTCAAGGAGTAATTGTTTGAAGTGTTTTGTGTTCGAGCATGTTGATTTGGGTCCTCACTATGTTGTGGCCGACTTTGGTTGGTGCGCATTGAAAATTAATTATGGATTGAGCCGACAATTTGTAAATATTTATGTTTAGTTGAAGCCAACATGTGGTTGATTAAATCTTTAGTTGCGGATATATATAAGCGATCATTTATATCTTTTGGATGTATGTACGAAGTGTGTTGATGTGTGTTACAAAATTTAGAAGGATTGTAGAGAAATTATGCACAGTTTCACTTGTGCAGAAAAGGATTTGTGATCCAAATTAAAGCATATAGAGTAGAAAGGAAAAATCAGACAAAAGGTCAAGAATGCAATTGATGTGCTTAATCAAAACTATAATCAAGATTAGTAGATGCTATTCTCTTAGTTCAAATCTTCTGGATGTAATCCAAATGTTTTTTTAAGACAATGAGTCTTCATTTTGTATTTGAGCAGTGAGCTCTAGGCAGTGTGCCTGAATGCATGTGCATTCTCCTTTTGTAAACACTTATATTTGAGTATACTCATATTGTGGATTGGCCTCCACCGTGGTTTTTCCCATAACAGGGTTTCCACGTAAAAATTCCTTGTGTTATGGTGTTGTGGTTGATTTCTTTGTGTTCTTGCATCTTTCTTTTGGTTCAATGCTATAAGTGGTTTAAAGATCAGATTAATAAAGTTAAATTTTGTAGAACACTGATTCACCCCCCCCTCAGTGTTCCTTGATTCCAACAGAAGTCTCCTTTCACATTCAGGTGGAGGATGAGTAGGAAACTTGAGTTTTTTCAATTTGTTAGGTCATTTTCATTTTCTAGACTCCTTTTTCATTAATGGAAGGAAGAAGAGGACCCCTGGGGATCCTAGCATCCTTGTCATTAGAATAAGGTAATGGTTGTTCACGTGGAAGGAGAATGTTTAAGTCAGGAGGAGAATCAAAGATCACTGTACCATCATCTCGAAGTTTCCAATATTCAAAAGGAGGTCTATCAGGATGAGGAGGATCTTGATATCCTAATCCTATGGTGTTTTCTTCTGTTGGTTTTTGTTCAAGAAGTTGGTGAATGTCATGTTCATGTGTTGTGTCACAACCTTGTTTACTTAGGATAGTAAAGCCTTTACCATATGTTTCTCTGAGGTTTATGGGAGTATTTGTGACTTTGTGATCATAAAATGGGTGAGGATGTGTTGGTTGAGAGGAACTAGGTCCACTTGATGGAGGAACTTTAGGTCCTTCATTGATTTCAGGATGTAAATATGCAAAATGATTAGGAGGTGCAACAGTAGGAAGATCTTGTGGCTTCATGGATGGGTAAAAGGCTGCATTGGCTTCTAGGTTATCAAGACATTCATTGAAAAACTTGTTCATGCTATCATCATCTGCTCCAATGATTTCTACATCACGAGGAGGAAAATTATGAGGATTTGAAGGAGCATGAGGAAGCTCAAGGTCATTAGGGTCACAACCAAAGGCACAATTGGACATGTCTACCAAGGATTTTACTGAATTCCAAAACTTATTTAAAGAAAATGACATGATGCAAGTAAACTAAGAGGCAAGAAATAGTTGAAAATAGATAATTTGGATAGCAAAATAGAAAGCAACTATAGAAAACTGTAATGTAGGAAATACCCAAAAAATTCCTAAAAATACTATGCAGAATGTTCAGGTGGACTGATTCGCCCAGGGTGGCAAATGAGTCCAAATATGAGAGTTTTTTGTGTTTTTCAAAAAATTTAAAGTGATTGTAATGCTTTTTAGATGCCAATTAAGGATGCAGATGCAAATTTTTAGTTTTTTCAATGATATGCAATGCAAAAATGAAATATAAATGAATCTTTCACTAATGCAATTTAAGAAACCCTAGGATGCAAAAACAAGACAATACCCTAATTGAATGTTGATGCAAATGAAGTCTAGGATGCAAGATGCAATTGAAATCAGAAATCTAAAGAGCTCAATATAAAAGTTCACCAAAATGAACCGTAGATTTTTGGGTAGGGCTTATAGACTACTCTTGCACTCTTAGGATGTTTCGCCAAAAAGGAGAGAGATAAACCCCACTCAAAAGTATAGCTAGGTTCACTCAAATTATGCAATGTATGATGTTATTTAGACTAAATGGAATGATCTAAGTGCAATTGGATGATCTATTTGACTAATTATGAATACAAAACCTAAGATTTATGCAATGTTGGAAAACATAATGTGATATGCAAACATGAACTAAGTATGAGAAAATGCAAAACATAAAAGAAGAAGGCTGATTCAGAGTGCACCTGGGTAGAGAATGGAGAATCTGGAATATTATGAATGCTGACTAAGATCACTGAAAAATTGCCAATGGGACTCATTCGCCACTGATGGTGAATCAGTCCTTCTGAGTGTCGGGATTCAAAATCTGACAAAATCTGGATTTCCAACCTTTAGGTGGGACTCATTCGCCACTGATGGAAAATTAGTCCTCTCCCAAAACTCTAAGAAATCAAGGGAAAA
This sequence comes from Sequoia sempervirens, assembly GCA_007258455.2. Lineage (NCBI taxonomy): Eukaryota > Viridiplantae > Streptophyta > Pinopsida > Cupressales > Cupressaceae > Sequoia > Sequoia sempervirens. Next base: position 43,841 of record VDFB02016965.1, on the reverse strand, counting down.
TTCTGCAACACTAGATCTGAGGTTGTCTTCTTATCGGGTTGACAAAGTTGATTCTGCAAAAAATGGATAGGATGTCTTCTCCAAGGTTGAAATGAGGTTGATTTGACTTGAAGCACCTTGTTGACTTGTTAACCACCTTTCAACACCTAAATTCTTATTAAATATCCATACACAAGTCTACAAACACACATGCAAGAGGGGAAAAATGGTTGAGGGTTAGAGAATAGGGGTTTTCCTTGGTCAAACCCCACTTTGGTAATCAAACCCTTAATGAAATAATGAAATGTAAGAGAATGATAAACAAATAACATGCAAATGCTATCAACTTACCAAACCCTTGTTGAAGAAAATTTGAATTTATGTCAATGGCTGCTCCAAGATGCTTGATTGATGCTTGATTAGATGATGCAAAGTGCTTGAATGCTTGAATGAGTGAGTGGATTAATGAACTCGATGAATGCTTGAATTAATGAGTGTATTAATGAACTTGATGAATGCTTGAATGAATGGGGGTTAAAATGGATGTATAAACACTTATTTACACATTCTTGTGCCTTTGTAACCCATTGATACCTCATCACCAGGCCAACATCAAGTAATTTTGAATAAAAACCTGAAAGGAATTTTGAAAACTTTTGAAGTTGGAGCCATGAGGGACTCATTTGCCACCCATGGCGAATGGATCCCACCTTGGATTTGAAAGTGGGTGTCAGGAATTAAGTGACATTTAATGTTGTTTGTCAGGTTTACATTAAAAAATATACTTAATTAAGCCTTATAAGGGGATAAAGGGGCCAAATAAAGTATAAGAAAGGTGTAAATAGTGAGATTATGCCTAGAAAAGTGTGAAATATTGTTACAAGACTTTACAACACTTCAAAATAGGACTTGATAAGTGATGAAAAGGTGGTTTTTAGGTGAATTGTAATGAATAGAGTCTAGAAAAGTGTAGAAATATTTTACAACACTTCACAACACCTTCACAAGACACCATTATTTTAATTTTAAGGACCTAAATGTGCATGTTGAAGCCACATTACAACATTAAATCAAAGAAAAATGGACCAAGCATCATGAAGAAAGACCTAAAAGGCCATGAAAATGACAAGGGGCCATTTTTCTAGAACACAAGAGGTTATAAATATTAGTTGTTTGTTGTGAGATAGATGACACCTATGGATGGACAGAGATCAATAAAGGTGAGGAAGGTAGATATATTTAAGGGAAAGATCCCCATTAATGTAGGGAAAACAAGCATGTTGGGTTAGAAAATGCTAGTAGATTTTATGGAATTTATAGAGGAGATCAAAAATTCTAAGTTGAGGCATTGGATGGTTCAAATTTGAAAATTCATGAAGGATATGGATGAAGGTCCTTGTGTTGGCATTTAGTTTGCAATGGCCAACCTTTAGTTGGATTCAAGGTATATACATGAGGAAGGCATAATGTATTTAATGTCACTCAGATCTTGAGTTGTGCTTCAATGCTCTCTAATTTGGCAAGGTCTTATTCATTGCATGGTGATATTAGGGACATGGTGTTTCAATCAAAGATGTATTTTAATTGTCTCTTAGATCATCTACATGCTTTAAAGTGGTAATATAAGTGTTTGTTGAGGGTGGTTGAGGTGATTGGAAAAGTGTTGTAGTTTAACCTTCCAAAAGAAGCTATTCCAACCTTTTTAGGTTGTTGCGAGAATGAAGACTTAGATGATGTTACAGAGGTCACTCTGATTGGTAACACCTTTTCATGTGTTAAATGTAAGAAAATTGAGGGCACAAAGCATGTGCAATTTGTCCTAGCCCCAATTCTTGTTTATTTTTGTGGCTTGATATAAGGAGGGGATCAACTATGTAGAACAATGGTAGTTTTGGTAAATAGGTGGATTTAGTTTGGCTGCACAAAATAATGATAGGGCTAGGTTGGTTTAATTGTAATTATGAACATAGATTAAATTTATAGGGAATACTTTGATATTTTTATATTGGTTGATTTCTCTTTTGGTTCTTTTGTATATAGTATTTATATGACAATAGAATAGACCTAGTGAATGTTAAATCACCAACATTGAGGAACTAAGCTTATTTTTATTTTATGACTCTAAGCCCTTACCAAATTTATTAAAATATATATATATATATATATATATATTATTAAATATTAATCATTTGATATATAAATAGTTGTCAAATTTAAATTAAAGAATTTTTATTAAATTTACATAATCATTAAATAATCTAAAAATCATTACTTGCATTCCCACTTAAAAACTTAAAAAAATCAGCCATATGTGGTCCATCTTTTTGAACGTTGGGCTCATTCAAACCTAAAAGATACCCACACATCCATTTTCTTTGATAAATGTAATTTTAAATTTGGGTTTCCATAAATCAATCCTAAATGTCGCTGCCTTTCAATAAAGTTTGTTGAGGATGCCGAGAGAGCCAAAGTGCCATAAAATTAGGATTTTTTTGGGGGGATCCAAAGAGTTTTAAATTAAAAGGCGCGAGCTTTAATGTTTAGCTTTTATTAGCTACTTATTCTCCAATATTACTTTAATAGTGATATTTAAATACATTAATTTGAATGTTAATAAATAATCCCCTTTTTAATTATCCATCTTATAATTCTACTGTAATCTAAAGAAAAATAATTTACTTCAAATAAAGCAACATAAATAACTACTTTACTAGCTAAATTTTGAGTTACTTTGTCCTTTTACTTTGAGTACTAAAGTGTCATCTTTAAACTAAATTTTTAATCTATATAGAACTCAACTGCAGAATGAAAACAATATAGGAATTATGTTATTGATGATAATGAATTTAGTGAAATTTAAATGTATGGACAAAAAGGAGGGATGCATGAATCTAGATAGAAAGACTAGGAGAAGATTTGTAAGATATTTGAATGATTCAAATTTCTTTTGGGAGGAGCATAGGCTAATTTTGATATCAGGATGTCATGCACTTGAAGAGATGTCAATCTAATCACACTCGAGTCCTTTGTATATAAAAATAAAAAATAACACATTAACCTACAAAATAACAAAAACATAATGAGTAAAAAGCACAAAAGGTATATAGGGGTGTAGTGTAGAAAATTGTATACCTTTACAATTTCACATTATGTTTTATCCCCTAATTTATTGGACTTAAGTAAGCTTCTAATTTGCTAAAATTATGCATTCCCAAGCCTAATTTTTACCATTTTTCGAAGGAGAACCGATATTGAATAAAAGCAACCAATCATTAAAATGCCCTCGAAACTAAGTGTCCTGAAAATTTGGGCCATGGGCGAATGGGTCCCCTTTGCTAGCCAGGACCTATTTTTGAATATGTTGTTGGTAGCATTTTAACATCCAAAATTCAAATTACAAGTGTCGACTTTTGGAATTTATTTTTTGGAAAATTGGATAAACACCTATAAATACATAGTTCTTTTATCATTTGAAATTTAACAAGCATTATCAAGCATTAAGGAAAACTTATGATCAAGCACTATTGTTAAGAGCAACATTTTTAGATCTTCATTACAACAATTCAAGATCCTAACATCATGTCAAAGTCTTTATGTGTTCATGTTGCTTTGTGAAGGCTAACATTGTTGAAGGTCTCTAAAGTATTCAAGCATTCAAGCAAAGCTATCAAGCAAGATCCAAATCCTTGACACGATGTGTATGACTTTAGTCCTTCAAGGAATTCATTGAAGGGTGGTGAGTTGTAACATTTGTTCATTCATCATTTCCTTATTTTTTATTAAAGGTTTTATCGTTGACATCTTGCCATTGTGGAAGTAGAAACACTTACCTAGGGTTTGACTGAGGCAAACCCCTATATGGCACAACATTTTCCCTCTTTATGAATGTGCAAGTTAAAGGTCTAACGAGGATTGAAGAGAGCTTGAAGACCAATTTTGCATTGTTGCATTTGTTGTCAAAGATCTTGTCAAGACACGAAAACTCATTTATAGAATTTACTGATGAAATTCCAACAAGTTTGCAGACAAAGAACAAAAGCTTAGATCTAGCACTAGAGGACCCCAAAAGAATTTTAGGACCCCTCAACAAAGACTCATTCGCCCCTAGGCAACCCAGTCCCTCTGCACATGCCAGATTAAGTACTTTTTGTGACAGGTACATATCATCAAACATCTCCTAGATCCACTTGCAAATCAATGATTCAGTTTGTTTACTTTCAAGAAACTGCATTAATCATATTAGTTCATTTAGTTTAATTAGGGAAATCATTAGAAATGAAATCATTTCAAATCATTTCTAAATCATTCTTAAGACTCAAAAGGATTAGATCTAGGTCTGATTGGATTACCATTGAGGTTGAAAGTCAATCTATACACCTTGTGGATTTGTATCATAATGAAACCATTGGAAAATTGAAATTGATTCATAGGATCTTTACATTAATACTTAGGAATCAATTTTTCCTATGTTTCAAGGGGATATAATTTGCTAATATTAAATAATTTATGCTAAACTAAACAATCTTGATAATTAAACTCTCAACAAGAATATATCCTTTAGTGTGTTGGAATGTAGTAAGATGTGGTGCTTGTATTTAGGACAAAGAAAAATGGGGTGGTTGCATAGGAGTTTTCCAAGGTGGTCAAAATTCTATGTATATCTGTCCAATTCCACAAGCAACCAAATAGATTATGTATATGTATGTGCACTTAGCCTAAGTGTGCCTTAGACTAAGGGTATAAAATATAATTGCAATACAAATAATTATAAAATGTTTCTATACAATTATATGTAAAAATAAATTAGGAGATGAAATCATTATTATTTCCAAAAGGAAAAGGGCAATAGGGATTATATTCTATTTTATTATTAAATAAATAGTGAAATACTATTTATGTTGCTAGAAATAAAAGAAAGGAAGGATTATTGTCTCTACGAAGAGGAGGGCAACAATTAAAGGGAAAATATCAAGTCACATCAAGGGAAAATTGATATCCTTCTTGGGGTTATCAAGGAATATAGAGATACTTGAGCATGAGGAGAAGTCGCAAGGAAAGAGAATGTATGATTTTGATTGAAATGAATAATTGTTGATATAGAGAGGAGGAAAAATAATGGAAAATACTTAATACTATCAAGAGTCAAGAGAGTGATTAGAAATCAATCACGTGTATTTACAAAGTAAAAAGAAATTTTGTTGTCAGAGAAATAGAAAGGGGGAAAGGGAATTTTTTCTGGATGATAAAGGGGAGGCCAAGAAGAAGAGACTCAGCCAAAAATCATAGAGACAAGTAAAATGATATTAGAATATAAAAAGTAATTTAAAAAGTCCAAAAAATATGATAATCAAAGAGATACCAACAATATTTGTGGATGAAGAAGAGATATTTAAAATTTATAGTAAAAATCCAAATGTTAGTTCCTTCACAAATCTGCCTAAAGTTATAAAATTGCAATAATATTTTTGAGAAATAATGGAGGTAGAGGAGAAGGAGATTAATCTTGGAAAGAAGAGAGATAATATTATGAGAATTATCAACCTTCAAAATAGCTCCAAAGAGGTCCATTTATGAATAGAATAATAACCATTAGTAGGAAAATTTGTTAGATTAAGGTTTTAAGTATTGGAATGGAAAACAAAATGCATTCAAATCCTTTTATTATATCTGAAATTATGTCAATGTTAGTGTAATTATACCTACACCCAAATGCATCTATGATAAAATAGTCATAAAATCATGCTTAAGATAAAACTAATGATAATTTTTAGTAACTTGGTGCAAGGAAAAGTTCAAACACCTAGTTAAGTGTAATCAATAATTATATTGTATAGATAAACACTAAAACATGTTAGTGTGAAAGATAATGTTACCTATTTAGTTTATTTTTACCTAGTAGACCAATTTCCACTATATTTCAACTCACCTAGAGGTATTTAATAGTTTTGTCTCACCTCATAAGGGCTTTACACATGTCCTCATACTTGTCCCAAGCAACACTACATTAAAGTTCACTTAGAGGTTTTTTATATATTCTCTCACCTTATAGGGACTTTACACGTGTCCTCACATTAGTCCCAAGTGTTCTACACCTTTCACACTTTTTTGGAGGGTTATTCAATAGTCTACTCTTTCCATCCTTCTTCCTACTTGTCTTATATATACAAGGAGCTCATTTTATTATATTGATTCACTTTTATGATAGTTTTTGGCATTATCAAGTATGCAAGTTTATTTGCAAAAGGTTATGGTTTTTATATTCATTATATTAATGCTCCAACATGGTACCAACACCATGAATAGAAAATCATTTCCTATTTTTTATTGAATCATGCACTTAACATTATCATTGGTGTATTATAGAGCCAAACAAACATCATTGTTGAGTTCAAAATGCATAAGAAAGCTAAAATTGTTTCATTTTATCATTTTTTGACATATGTAAATTTCTCCTTTTCTATACCTACATTGTATAGATTTCCATATTCCTATACTTGTATAAACTATTCTTTTTTCAAAATTCTCATTTTATAATGGTTAGACTATTGGGGATCTCAGGTAAGATTGGAACAATAAAATTAACAAATTTAACAATTATAATGCAAACCAAAGAATTAAAGAACATACAAATGAATTCACGAACAAAGACAATTTTTTTTAATGTGGTTCACCCTTTGGGATATGTCCACAAAACAATAGTCCAATTTTATTAAAACTTCTAGAAAAAATTCAAATTACAATCCACCAATAACAATATACTGCTATGTGTAACTCACAACACTACACAATTTTTTTGACTATGTTTTATCTACTTCATGTGCTATTGCATGTGCTCAAAACCAAGACCATGACCACCAAAATTTTTCATTTAACTGCCCACATTCTCATATGATATTTTGTTGTAGGTTTTTTCTCTAACTCATACTCTCTCTATCGTGACTCTTTAGTTTAATGCAACATGAAACTATTAATGGTTTTGGGCAGAACTGCAAACCATTTTTCAGTTGAATTTCAACAAGAATTGATAGTAAATTTTCTTTATTAAAATCAGACAATTTTTTCTTCAGGGATGCTACCCCCTACACTCCCTTGTTAATTAATTTAGGGGGATATAACATTGGGAAAAGTGTCCAAAATCTTAACCTGGAGCATGATCAGGCTACATATACCAACATGGACAAGTGTTTTTTGGTAATTTATTTAGTAATTTTTGGTTCATAATTTTTTTGATAGTTTCTTAATCCAAATGAGAAATTTTTTCACATATTTTGAAAATTCTTGGTCTAGAATTTATTTTCTATAATTTTTTTGGTTTATGACTTCTCTCTAATTTATTTCCATCACTCAAATTTTTCTATAGGGTTTACATTTCTTCTTCTATTTCTTGGATTTTTCATGTTTGATCCAGGGATTTCATCAATTCCTCTAGGTTCTAGTCATATTTTTATTTGTATAAAAACTATACATTAACCAGAAATTGAATAGCCTCTCTAATAAGAGTTTGTAGTTAGTAGGTTTGATCACTCATAATTCTAGTAATTTGGAAGAGAAATGGCCACAACATATCAAGCTTGTCATGATTGTTGCAAGTATGAAGGTGTTGTCATTGACGTCAACTAGTCAACTAGTTGTTGTTGTCATTGATGTCATGTATGTTGGTTATTGGATGTATATGTCGAGGATATTGAGAAAATTGTAACAAAAAAAGGCTACATGTATTTAGTGTTTTGCTCCAAGTTTTGCTCTGAGATTTTTTGCTATGCTTGTGAGGATCTAAGGTATTGTTCATGATTGTCAGAAGTTGCTATATCCAAATTTTGGGTTTCTGGATTGTTGTACAATGTGAGTTATCTTCACTAGTTGTGTACTATTCTTTTTTGTGTATCTAGTTGTGATTTGGGAGAAATGTAGTTGTTCCAGATTTCTCTATTTTGTGGTTTAAGGACTTGCGGTTCTGGAAATAAGTTAATAAGATCATGTTCAAGTTAATTTTGTTATCCATAAATATTGGATCATGTTAAGGTTGCATGTGCTTAATTTTTTATGTGTTTTGCATCCAGGTATTGGTCAACCTTTTGTTAAACACTACTCATGAAGTTCATGAAAGCATGTTAAAGTTTTTTTTTGGGTTTCCCTCATTCTAATTTCATCGTAGAATGTTTTATTGCCTACCTAATTTGAAATTGTAAATGCAAGCGATGTGTGGCTAACTTTGGATAAATTTCAAAGTTGAAGACAATATAAATATAAGTTGAGATGCTTGTGAAATGGGTGAATGAATGCAAGCAAGATAGATGTGAAACAGTATGTATGTGATGCGAGTTTGAGCAGATCCGTGTGAAATATAATTGCGAGTTTCTAGAGGTAGTGAGTTGAAGGTGTATTCTATCATTCAAGAATGTTTGCAAGTGTATGACCGAAGTGTGGTGGAAATATCCATTGCATTGAGATTGTTCTCTCTGTAACAAATCTCTTATATCTTCTTTGTAATTATGTGGTAGTGAGCCCTCTAGGTGGTTAACCCTTATTGGACTGTGAGTCCTATTTTAGAAAGTAAGTCCTACTTTGGTAGTGAGCCTTCTCTAGCAGTGAACCTTTATATCCAATTTTGATATTCTCTATATTGTGACCTAATCCTCACCATGGTTTATCCCTCATTGGGTTTTCCATGTAAATTTGGTGTTATTGTGTGGTTTTACTTCTTTCAATTTCTACTTTTGTACTTAATGATTAATCACATAAGCAGAGTAAAGGATTTGTGAATGATAATTGATCTAATATCTGGTGGAAGTTCTTAAAGTTTAAAATTTGCTACAACTGATTCACCCCATCTCTCAGTTGTCTTGTTCAACAATTGGTATCAGAGCTTGGTTCCTTGGAGAAGAGCTTAATTGCTTAAGGAAGGTCCGAGATGGTGAGCAAGATCACTATTGAGTGTCCTACATTCAATGGGACTAATTATTCCCTCTAGAAAATAAATATGGAAGGATATCTGGAGTATTGTGGATATGATGTTGAGAAATCCTATAAGACTGCTTACACTCCTCTTGCTAATGGTCCAAGTACAGTTGATGAGATCAAGGCGCATGAAGTGAACAACAAGGAAAAATTTATTCTGAAGAATAATCTTTCACATTCTGAGTTAATTAAAGTTGCAAACCTGAAAGAGGTTTGGGACAAATTGGAAAATATTCATGAAGGAGATGAAAAGGTCAAAGAAGTAAAGTTGCAAAATTTGGAGGCACAATTTGAGCTCCTCCATATGTCTGAAGATGAGAACATTAAGTTATATGTACAGAGAGTGGATAAGCTAGTAGGTGGAATGCGAGGACTTGGTGCTACAGTGGATGAATCTAGGATTTTGAAGAACATCCTCAAAACTCTCCTTGATGCATACAATGAAAAGATATCTGTTATTGAGGAATATATAGATTATAAGACATATACTAAAGATCAGTTGTTGGGTACTCTAACATCTTTGAAATGAGAAAGTATAGCTTGAGAAATGGATCAAAGACATAAAATAATTTCAAGGCTACAAAAGTTGAGGATTCAGATGAAGAAAACCTTGATGAAGTAGAAGCTAACTTTGTAAGAAGAATTAAAAAGGGCTCTAGTAAGTATGTAGGTAAGTTACCTTTTAAATGCTTTAGTTGTGGGCGAATTGTTCATTATGCTTCGAGATTTCCAAAAAGAGCTTAGAAGAATAAACATAGATTAAGAAAATAAAATAAATGGAATATGATTAAGATAGCATATTATGTAAATGAAGATGTTGGTATTTCTGATGAAGAATCTGATTATGGAGATTATGATGGCAATGAATGCTTGTTCTTGGCTATAAAAGATGAATCTACTTCTGCTAATACTAAAAGACATGTAAAGGAAAGTGCTCCGAAGAAAGTTGAAGATATTGTGATCTTTTCCCTTCATGCTAAATAGGAAAAGAAATACTCGATTGTTGAAAGTGGTTGTTCACACCACATGACTGGTGACAAGAGTAATTTTGTTAAACTTGAAAAATATGATGGAGGCTGAGTTAAATTTGGAGATGATACTGGCGCTAAGATTTGTGGGATAGGTTCAATCAGTTTTGATGGCAAGCATAATATTAATGATGTCTACTATGTTAAGGGTTTAAGGCATAATCTCTTGAGTGTTGGATAGATGTGTAGTAAAGGATATAATATTGTATTTGAGGATGAGATATGTGAAATCAGGAAAGGATCTAGAACACTGATTGCTACTAGTAAGAAGTATGAAGGAATATTTATCAACTTAAGGGTTTTGATGGAAATTTCTTTATGTCTCAGATTAATGACAGTTGGTTATGACACAAGAGGATGTGTCATATGAATTTTGACAACTTGGCGATGATTAGTGCAGTGCAAACTATAAGAGATTTACTGAGAATTACAAAGCCTGTTAATGCTATTTGCAAGAATTGTCAATTTGGAAAGAAAGCTGGAAATTGCTTTAAGTCGAAGGAACAATCTACTACTAGACTACTGGATTTGATTCATATAGATCTTTTTGGTCCTACAAGAGTGAGAGGTCTACAAGGTGACATGTATTTTATGCTTTTGATTGATGATTTCTCTAGATATACATGGGTATGCACTCCTATGTTGGTTGGCTGCAAATTGAGCAAAGATGATGATTCACCTAAGGCTAATTAGAGCAAATAGAAATCTATGATTGGAGGACTGTTGTATTTAACTATTACTAGACCTAATATCATGCATGTGGTTTGTCTTGTGGCTAAATTTCAAGAATACCCTAAAGAAACACATGTTGTTGTGAAGAGGATATTTAGATACTTGAATGACACTCTGGATTATGGCTTGTGGTATCCTAGAGATACTGATTTTACACTAAGTGCTTATATAGATGTAGATTGGGAAGGTTGTGTTGATGACAAAAAAATTAAAAGTGGTGGTGCATTTTTTCTTGGTTGTAGATTGGTGTCATGGTTGAGTAAAAAGCAAGATTTAGTTTCCTTATCCATTGGAGAGGTTGAGTATATTGTTGCGACATCTTGTTGTACACAAGTTTGTGGATGAGACATACATTGAAAGATATCAAAGTAATGTATGATGATCCCATTTCTATCTTCTGTGATAATACAAGTGCAATTAACATTTCAAAGAATACAGTGATGCACTCAAGGACAAAGCATATATCAATAAGGTATCATGTTTTGAGAGAGAAGGTTGTGGAGAATGAAGTAAAGCTTGAGTATGTACCTACAAAGGATCAGGTTGCTAACATATTTACTAAGGCTCTTCCTAAAGATACTTTTGAGTATCTCTGAGAGAAGTTAGAGGTTATTGCCCCTCCTTTCCTGAATTAGATGCATATGGAGATGCACCATTCTGGTGGATCTATCATGGATTTATCTTTCTTTTGTATTGATGTTTGGTGGCTACCTCTTAGAGGGAGTAGGCAGTATCTTCTGTTGTCATTGAAAGAGTATTCAGTACTAGTAGTGTTCTTAATGTTAAAGGGGAAATCAATGTTAAATTTCTTTTACCTTTTCCATTGATGTCAAAGGGGGAGAAAGTATCATGTGAAAAAAATTATCTTCTGAGGGGGAGAAAGTAAAATCATGATAAAGTGTGTTCGAAGTTGTTGTGTTGTCTTTGATGGTTTTTCACATCATGTGTTGCCATCAATGACAAAGGGGGAGATTGTTGCAAGTATGAAGGTGTTGTCATTGATGTTAACTATTCAACTGGTTGTTGTTGTCATTGATGTCATGTATGATGGTTATTAGATGTATATGTCAAAGATATTAAAAAAATTATAATAAAGAAAGGTTGCAGGTATTCAGTGTTAGCTCCAGGATTCACTGCTATGCTTGTGAGGATCTAAGGTATTGTTCATGGTTGTTGGAAGCTGCTATATCTATATTTTGGGTTTCTAGATTGTTGTATAGTGTGAGTTATGTTCACCAATAGTGTACTATGCTTTTCTATGTATCTGGTTGTGATATGGGAGAAATGTAGTTGCTCAAAATTTCTCTATTTTGTGGTTTTAGGACTTGTAGTTTTGGAAATAAGTTGATAAGATTATGTTCAAGTTAATTTTTTTATTTGAAAAGATTGGATTGTGTTAAGGTTGTGTGTGCTTAATTTTTTATGTGTTTTGTATGGGTATTGGCTGACTTTATGTTAAAAATTACTCACGAAGTTCATGAAAGTGTGTTGAAGAATGTGTTTGGGTTGCCCTCATTCTATTTCCACCGTAGAATGTTTTGGCGCCAACCTAATTTAAATTTGTAAATGCAAGTGGTGTGTGGTCGACTTTGGATGAGTTTCAAAGTTGAAGACAATATAAATATAAGTTGAGATGCTTGTGAAAGGGGTGAATGAATGCAAGCAAGATAGATGTGAAATAGTGTGTATGTGATGTGAGTTTGGGTAGATCAGTGTGAAATCTAATTGTGAGTTTCTAGAGGCAATGAGTTGAAGGTGTACTCTATCATTCAAACATTTCTGCAAGTGTGTGAGTGAAGTGTGGTGGAAATCATTGTTGCATTGGGATTGTTTTCTCTCTGTAACAAATCTCTTATATCTTATTTGTAATTATGTGGTAGTGAGCCCTCTAGGTGGTTAACCCTTGTTGGAAAGTGAGTCTTGTTTCAAACAATAAGTCCTATTTTTGCAATGAGCCTTCTCTGGCAGTGATCCTTTGTATTTGGTTTTGATATTCTCTATATTGTGAGCTAATCCTCACTGTGGTTTTTCCCTCATTGGGTTTTCCATGTAAATCTGGTGTTATTGTGTGGTTTTACTTCTTTCAATTTCTTCTTTTGCACTTAATGATTAATCACATAAGCAGAGTAAAGGATTTGTGAATGATAATTGATCTAATCTCTGGTGGAAGTTCTTGAAGGTTAAAATTTGCTATATCTGATTCACCCCCCTCTTAGTTGTCTTGTTCAACAATGATCTCCTTTATTTTAATTAGCTTTGTCCCACTAAAGGACTAAACTAGAAATATGTAAAGCTTTGACCTTAGCTCTTTTATCAAATGAGTATTTTATAATTCCCTAATGTTTGACAAAAAATTTAAGAGTTATGTCACATTTCTCTTTCAAGTGTAGTAGTTGAAGAAGTCTAGCCTCTACTTTCTCATCCATTTCAACATAATCATTCATAATTTATAAAGTAGGGATTTTCAAATTGATAGGGAAGATAGGATCCATCCCATATACTAGATGATAAGGTGATGTACCTAAATAAATTTTAGTCCTAGCCTTATCTACCCATTATTTATTTAAAAACTTGACATGCCACTCTCTAGAATTTTTATCCAATAGTTTGTTAATGATACCAATAAAGCTCTTATTGGTTGATTCTACAAAATTGTTCCCTTGTAGATATTAGTTCAAATAAAATCTCAAAATTATACCATGATCAAAATCCCTATTGGAAAAAGAAGAAAGAGTATGGTCATTGTGACATACCGAAGAAAACCAAACATCAAATGGAGGAGTAATGCCATGTTCTTTTAAAAACTTAGTTACCACCTCAATTATACATTGTTTGTGTGATTGAGCTTCAATGCATCTTGTACAATAATATGTAGTAGCAAGGATATACCTATGCCTAACAAAAAAATGGATTAATCATACAAGATGAAATTAAGTCCCCTTTGTGCAAAGGATTGAATCTTCATGGCTGGTTGTAATGTCAAAGCTAAATTCTCCTCTCTAGAAGTATATATTTGGTAAATGTGACATGAATAAACATGGGAATGTGCATCCTTAAAGAATTTAGAACAATAGTATCCATCTCACTAGATCCGATGAGCTATGGCTACACATAAACATGACCAATTCTAATTTTATAGGTCATCTATAAATTTGATACCCTCCCCACAACAATGTTGCATAGAATAAGAATTTAATAGTGTTAAAATATGTCAAACTCATTCTATGATGTCTTTTATTTTTCATATTTTTTGTATTTATTATGACCATGAAGAGAAATTTATTTATTTAACATACTGGAAATTTATATATAATATTTTCTTTAAACTAAAAGTTAAATTACTACCTTCATTTTGATATTTTTTTAAATAAGAGCTAATTTGTTTTTGCAATTCTAAAATATTTTAATTTATATTTTATTATATATTTTTGTTTAAATTTGATTGAATTTAAACTACCTTTTCACAAAAAAAAATAAAACTTACAAAAAATTTGTGTTCAATATATTAAAAAAGGTTTAAAGCTAAATTTAAGACCAATTATAAATGGGTCTGAAAATCTATGAAAGTCGTGCAATTATAAGTGAGATAAAATTTAATCTATACAAATCTCAAAGCAATATCAAAATAAAAATAAAAATGAATACCAAATAAATCAATTGTTCTCTACACCACACCTTTGACTAGAAAGATAGCAAATGGATCCAACATGAGAATAGAACGAAATTACTAGAATACAGTACATGTGTAATTGGTATTTCTTTGGGTTATTTTTGAGAAATTAGGCATTTGGATTTGAGTGGTATGCAGAGTTCTGGTTGGAGGTGAGTCCAACGTTCCTTGATTTGGAGCAACATTTCTTGTCTACAATATCTCCACCATAGTTTGTGCATGATGGTAGCTGCTCCAAACTTGTGATACTTTATTTCCTGTACATTGGAATACACATCTTAAGCCTCTACTTATAATCCCTTTCTTAATTTCTTTTTTTCACTCCACACATGTGGGATTAAAATCCCTGCAACAAACCATATATTTATGCTTTCGGACAACATACTGACATTAAAGATGCAATGAGTTTCACAAAAGAGGTATGATCCGCTCGCTTCTAGACATAGTGGCTTTGCAGATTTTATAGTTCTCTCGATGTAAACGGGAAATAAAATTGTTTCAAATGGTGGATGCAAATGGGAACAAGAACCACAGAGGGTACTATGAAAATGGAAACGAGAAAATTCTGATTTAACAAGGATGTGGGCCCGACCATGTAAGAAGACATCACTTAGAGTGTGCTAGTTAAGCCCAACACTATGAGAGCTGTTAGTTTCCACTATTGCCACAACTTAGAAGTTATAGTCTATTTAACATGTAAAAATGGTTCATTTGAAACTAGACTCATAAAATGAACTATTATATGTTTTGAAGATAATTTGTATGACTCTCAACTCCATTTAAAATTGTTATTTTTATTCCTATATTATCCTCTCATTTGTGGAAAATTGTTGGTCTGAGTGACGAGAAATAGGATAAAATAGCATATATATATTGTGTTAAAAAAATGACAAGCAGTTCTCTAAAGTTTCTTCTTCAAAATTCCCAATTACTGTGTCGGAATAATTATTCTGCATGGAAAACCAAACTTAAAACTCTACTAGAGTTTGAAGAAGTTTGGAATGTGGTTAATGGTATCACAACACAACCATCCAATGATGTTGATGAGCAGAAGAAATTTGATCAAGCTGACAAAAAGGAAAAATTGATCATAATGTTCAACATTTCTAATGAAGTTCAACCTTTTATTTGAGATTCTTTAGCCTTTTATCCTAGACTCATCCACAACCAAATATGCATGGGACAAGCTCAGGGCAGTGTATGAGGCAAAGAACCAAAATCATATCATGAATTTGCAGAGTTAGCTACATATCTAGAGGATGAAAAGTGGAGAACAATTAGAATCCTTTCTCAAAAGGATTGTTGAGTTGAGAGATTCTTTACATGAATTAGGAGAAGCAGTTGAAGATGTGATTCTAGTTCCCATTGTCTTGCGAGCATTGTCATCTAAATACAAAGTGTTTGTGACAACTTTGAATGTCACAAAACAAACACCCACTTTTGAGAAGCTTGTGAATCTACTTCAAAAAGAAGAATCTCTAAGTCAAGATCATGGTGAGGATGATCATGCAATGACCACATGTCATAAAGGAAAGAAGCCTATGAAGCAATTTGGTGAACCTCCCAAATTTAGTAATTCATCGATATCTTAGAAGAAGTGTCCAATATGTGAAAGGATTGGACATGATGTGAAAAATTGTTGGTACAATTCCCTAGCGAAAGGATCATCCAATAATAAATTACATCCACAATACTCATTTCAAAGTGACAATAAACGGTGGGAGAAAAAGAACAAACAAAAACAACATGGTAGTGTTGTTGAAAAAGAAGAGTCTCCAAAGGAGGAATATGCATTTTCAACTCACACTTCAGAAGATGGTTCAAAATCAACCTCAATTTGGTATGTAGACTCAGGTGCTACAAAGTACATGTCTGGATAGAAGATTGGTTTCTCACATTGAAACCCCATCATGGTAAAGTCTCTCTTGGAGATGATACCACTTATGACATCCAAGGTATTGGTGATATCTCCAAGGTACAATTTGGCATTCATCGTTGTAGGCTCACTGAAGTTTTGTATGTGCTAGGACTAAACAAAAATATCCTATATGTTAATCAATTTATTGATTGCAACCTAAGGATTGAATTTGATAAAAACCAAGATAAAAAGGTATGTCTCATTTGAGATAAGTCTAAAAGTGCAAAAATTGTTGTTAGTGCTACAAAAATTGGTAAAATGTTTAGGCTTGATACAATTACCAATAATCAAGCCTTAGTGACTAAGGATAATTATCTTACTATGCTATGACATCGTAGATTTGGTCATTTAAGCATTGGTTACTTGCTAACACTTAGTAAGAAAAACATGATCAAAGGGCTTCCCTCACTTTAGACGTCAAGTGCTATTTGTTCTAGTTGTCTTGCTAGAAAACAACATAGAGCACCCTTCTATCCTAGTGATCATCATGCAAGCCAACCTTTGTAGCTAGTGCATACCAATTTGTGTAGGCCCATGGCATCTAGTCACAATGGTTTGAGGTATTTTCAACTTTTTGTTGATGATCACACAAGAAAAATGTGGGTATATTTCTTGTAGAGTAAAGATAAAGCCTTTTCCTACTTCAAAGAGTTTCACACTCTTGTGGAGAAAGATATGAATCATTGTATTCATTTCCTCCACTCAGATTGAGGGGGGAATACACCAGAAAAAAATTCCCATCTATTTGAAGGAAAATGGAATTCAACATCAACTAACTGCAACATACACACCTCAACAAAATAGGGTTGTTGAATGGAGAAATCACGTCATCACGAGGATGGTTCGTAGCATGCTGAAGGATTCTCACTTGGGGCATGTATTTTGGGATGAAGTTGCGCATACAGTGGTTTATCTTCTAAATCATGCACCAACCAAAGCACTTGATGGCATCACACCAGAAGAAGCATGGATAGGGGTAAAGCCATCTATCTCACATCTTCATGAAATTGGTTGCACAACATACATGCACATTCCTAAGCAACAAAGAAAGAAGATTGATGAAAAATCTATGAAATGTATTCTTATTGGTTATAGTGGTGAGTCTAAGGAATATCGTCTTATGGATCCTACCACAAGGAAGATATACATCAATAAAGATACCATTTTTTATGAGAAGAGTGAGTTAAGTTCAACTTCCACATCATCACCTGATCTAGATAGTGCTCCTATTTTCAACATGGATGGGAAAAATAATGGGATGTTGAGAATCAAACTAGCTCAACACCCACAAATGTCACAAGACCTTTGCCTAAGTGGTGTAGACACGTAAAATATACTGATTGACATTGTGCATATGATCCTGATTACTAACATCGGTTCTTCCCGAATCATCCCTCGGTCTAACCATTTAATCACATTCCCCTATCTGATTAAATTTATCAATAGTCATCTCTTAATTAAATAAATCATTTTATCTAATTAAGTCAATCTCTTTGTTAATTAAATCAATTCATCTGATCTAATTATCCCTATTTAATTAAATAATCAATTTTATTTGATTAAATTTCTAAAGTCTATCCATTAAATTAAATAAATTAAAACCTTATTTGATTTAGTCTAACACCATCTCTTTTAATTAAATAAATCAAAATCCTTATTTAATTAGCCTCTTATCATATTCCTCTCTTATTTGATTTAAATAAATCCATAAATTTGAGTCAAATAGGTCACATCATCTAATATTTCTTAGTAAATTAATTAACCCTTGATTAATTTAATCTCATCTCATGTCCCATCCTCTAGATAATGCAAGTTGCACATGAAAATAGATTTAATTCATTTATTAAATCTATATTTTCCTCACAAGGTATCTTTTGGAATATTCTCTCAATTTGAATTCAAAAATTCCAAGTCAACATGTACATCCAACAAGGAAATAAATTCATCTTACATGTCCTTTGCCTTGAGCCAAGTGGCATTTATTGCATTTTCCCTTCCCTCTTACATGTCATTTCAACAAATTTGAAATTCAAAATTATGCATTTATTGGCACAAACCCCAAATCTTGCACATCCTTCATCCATTCATAGCTTGACAAGTGGCATCATATCATTGGATGAATGTTAGTCCCACATTGCTCAAATTTGGACATTCATCCATCTTGGAATTCTATAAATAAAGAGCTCATATCCTCATTTTATCATCCACAATCTAGGCAAAGTTACCATGCTCAAATATCTCTTGAATTTCATGCATTATCATTGAGTCATAGCTAGGTTTTTGCAGATTTTGGCTTGGAGTTCTCATTTTTCACCAACAAAGTGGATCAATCATCTTCAACACATCAAGCTTGCATCATAAGAATTGGGAAAGGGCCAATTTTCACATCAAATTGGCACCAATTCCCCCATGGGATCATAAATTTACACATCTAATTAGGATTTAATCTTTGTTTTATCATTTTTCATTGTGTTCTTTGTTATTTTCTTTCCTAGTTTGAAGTTGTAAATGGATTTCATGGGGAATCCTTGTTTTGGCTTGCAATCACTTGTCTAACTCGTTTATTCTTGTTGTTTTGTAGGTACCAAGGTTGGGATTCGCACAAGTGGTATACTAGTACCATTTACGATGCAAAGCTAGATGGAGTTCTACACACTTTAAATTCAAGTCCAAGGACTCCCAAAATGGCTTGCAATGAGGTAAATCTAGTATTAATGAGTTCAGTTTTTGATAATTTTGAACCATCTAATGTTCAGGAAGCACTAGAATCAAGGCTTTGGAAAGAGGTTATGGATGTAGAGTATCAATCTCTAATGAAAAAAAGACTTGGGAGCTTGTTGATCTACCACCTAGTAAGAAAACAATTGGATGTAAATGTATATTTAAAAATAAGTATAAGGAAGATGGTAGTATAGATAAATATAAGGCTATAATTCTACCTAAAGGTTATGAACAAAAATAAGGGATTAACTATGAGGAAACGTTCGCTCCCACAAAAAAATTAAAACCATTAGAGTGATTTTTTCTTTAGCTACACAATTTGGATGGAAATTGTATCAAATGGATGTAAAAAGTGCATTTCTAAATGGATACCTTAAGGAGGAGGTCTATATGACCCAACCAAAGGGATACATTGCACTTGGAAAAGAAGAAAAGGTATGCAAACTTGTTAAGTCCATATATAGTCTCAAACAAGCTCCAAGAGCTTGGTATATTAAAATTGATGAACATTTGCTTAAACATGGTTTTACTAGGCATCCATATGATCCAAATCACTACGTCAAGGAACAAGGGGGGGGATATTATGATTATTACTGTATATGTTGATGACCTAGTTATAATAGGCAGCTCGAAATCAATGGCTGAGATAACCAAGACTAATCTCAAGAAGGCATTTGATATGACAAATCTTGGGCTATTACATTATTGTCTAGGCTTAGAGGTATGGAAAACTAATCATCATATATTTGTATCTCAAAGAAAATATGCCAAGATATTGCTTGAGAAGTTTAGAATGATGGATTCCAAACCCATGTCTACACTTATGGAATCAAGATTGTAATTATCTGTTTCTGATTTGTATCCTCAGGTGAATGAAACTCTCTATCGACAAATGATTGGAGGCTTGATTTACTTGACCTACACTAGACTAGATATAAGTTTTTCTATCAATTATCTCTCAAGATTCATGTAAGAACCAAAGATGTGTCATTGGAAAGAAACAAAACGGGTACTAAGGTGTATCCAAGGTACTGTGAATCATGGTTTGGAATATAAAAGGAATGACCAATTCTTCTTGACAAGATATACAAATGCAAATTATGTAGGTTTTGTTGATCATAGGAAATCCACCGGATTTGTGTTCTTCTTAGGTTCAAGACTTATTTCTTGGGGAAGTAAGAAACAAGCCACAATTGCTCGTTCCTCAAAAAAAAGAAGAATATCATGCAACAAGTGCAATAGTTTGTGAAGCAATTTGGCTACATTGCATACTAGAAGGATTGGGAGTATCTCAAAATCAACCCACAATCCTCTATTGTGACAATCAAGTGTTCTCAAGCTTGTTTTTAATCTAGTGTTTCACAATCGGACCAAGCATATTGAAGTTGATTATCGCTTCATATGATAACATGTTCAACAAAACAATATTCAACTTCAATTCTAGTCTACTCAAGAAAAACATGTTGATATCTTCACCAAACCTTTGACACGTGTGAAGTTTGATACTTTTTAGGATTCTCTTATTAGTAGTTTAAAACAATGATGTAAAAAGGGGGAATGTTGGATATTCCATCATTACCCGTAGTTGATTTTTTTTGTTATTTGTAACTTGTTTGGTTTGTTATTATTTTTTAGCCAATCTAGGCTATTTGTTGAACTCGTGAATACATGGTTATTCAAGTCCTTCATGTATAAATTAAACCCTTAATGTAAATCAAGATATTCAATTACTTTGCAAAATACAATAAGAACTAATGCACATGTATGTAGGGCTTTGATGATTGTCAAGGAATAGATAGGTTGAAACCCTAATAAACTTTTACACATTCTATCTAAGCATTTGATTGACCTTGAATATTATTTTGATAGTCATCTTCATGACTACACTACCCTCACTCTACAAGTTTTTTGGATTGTGTACTTGTGATTGTCTAGCACCCTCCATAGGTCTTCACTATCATGGGCTTGATCAAATTCAAAATTTATTGTCATTTCAATAGCATTTAATAATGGTTATCTCTAGTCTACCCAATGTCATACATAGCTCCTTATTCTCATCATATGATCATATTTTAGCACTCTATTGATTATAGGCTAGTTTTTTTATGCCCTTTGTTTGGTGTACATACAAGTTAACCACTCGGCTTCTTCACATGAAAATATTCTTTTCTCTTTTTTACCAACTAACACAACTAGACCACTGTCTTCAGCCTTCTCACCTCTAACCATTATTTTGCATCTTTGTTGCCTTCATAGGACTATATTGTGACAATATTTATTACTATACCAATATAATGGCTGCCCCTTCATACACAATTTTATGTTGTCATATTATCTCATGAATTATTTGATGAATTCCTCAACAAATATGTTCATGACAAACATGTTATATCCTTTCTCATGCATGATATACTTTCATTCTTTCACGATCTCTGGTATTTTCACTTGATAGGCCTAACATCTTTCACAACACTGCCTTTCATGCTTGAGGTCTACCTTAGGACTGTCAATTTGTAAACTATTTGTAATACATTAATTGTTGAAAATGGAAGTAATTTTGTAGCTTAATACTTTGTAAAACTATGAGATTGTAGATCTAATTAAGTGTTCTTTGTTACAATTTCTTTATATATGATTATATGTTTAGATTCATTTTACCATTTGTAGAAATAGACAGAAGATTGTAGAAGAATAAGACCAGAAGATAGAAGTGACACATCATATACTATGGAGAAACCATTTCAGGAAAAAACTCCACCACCATAATCAATAGTGCTTGTATTATTTAACCTTAGAATAAGATTACAATAATTCTTTATCAATCCTTGCTTGATATGCTTCTTTTTCCTTCAACAATTCTTCTTCACAACCTGCAATAAAATCTGATAGAACTCTCTTCAACTTGCTATGATTTATAGAAAATAATGAGCCTTGTAAACTCCAAAGAGTTTACAATTACAAAGCACAAATCTTATCTCACAAAACCTATGCCTATTCTTTGCAAGTAGATTTCTTGTATGAAAAATAATGTCAAATCAAGTCCATCAATTTGGGCATCCAAAACTGAAGTCCTAACTCAACGTTGATTACAAAGATATCTTGTACGCTTATCCTCAATGTTGGCACCCAAGAATGGGCCCACTTAACTCAGGCTTATAAAATATCTTCTCATTCAAAAGTGTTAACTCCAAGATGCCAACTTGGGCGCCCAAGGTGGGTCCAAGTCAATCTATGTTAACTGAAACATATCTCTCCATCAATTCATGCAAACATGATGCATGATTGATCATCCCCACTTAACTGAATGTATCACCTATTATCTATCATGCAAATCAAGTCATTAGTCATGCATTCCAAGTCAACTAAAGTCAACTAGCACTTAACTGAAACTAACTACATGTAACTGAAGATAACTTAACCATAACTGAACTAAACTGAACTAAACTAAACTGAACTGAATTGAACTAAACTCCATGCATGTAAAAGTCAATTCCTAACTTCTAGGATCTTTACATGCATTACTGAAGTGTTATCTTTCTCCAAATAGTTAACTTAACTCAAGGTGAGTTCCACCTTCCATGTGGGTGCCCCATGTGCTCCTATTTTGTAGGAGCTTTTCTTGGGCATGCCCACATGTTCCTATCATTTATAATTAATTACAAATGTCAATTTACATGTTCATTTCATTCGAATTTAATATATTTCTAATCCTAGTGTTGGGGAACACTTTCCAAGGACTTAGGAGATACATGAAATAATGTTTAGGATTGCAATTAAATGGCATCCTATTCCCAACATTCTCCCACTTGACATTATACATTGCAATTATTCTAAACAAGGAGTCATTATTATAAATCAAGTATAGGACTTAAGGCCAATGGCCTTCCTACACCAACTAATCAATCCATGCCAACTTCAAATGCAACCTGCATAATCATGAAGCTCCAAGCAAATGATTAATACTCAAAACCAAGATAACTTATCTATAGGAACTGGTTTCGTACGATAATCTACAACATTAATCAAAGTGTCAACTTTCTCAATTAATACCTTCCCACTCTCAACCATTTCTCACACAAAGTGATATTGAACATCAACATGCTTAGTACAAGCATTATACATAGGATTTCTGGCTAAAAAAATAGCACTCTGACTATCACATTCAAGTTTAACTTACTTGCAATTAAAACCAATACCTTTCCCAAGTCTCTGTAACCAAACTACCTCTTTGGAGGCATGTGAAATCGCTGTGTGTTGAACTCACATCCAACCAATGTGTAGGGTTCTCGGTATTTACTATTGAAAAATATTTTCTTACAAGTAACCATTCCAACATATATCTCTTACCATCAGAGAACTCAAGCCTCACCTATTTCTCCAAGTATCCATGAGGACATGTAACCAACCAATCCATGCCAAACTCCAAATGCAACATGGAAATATCATGAAGTAATAAAGCAAATGATTAATGTACCCAATACATAAGAGAACTACACAAGATCAATGTCAAAGCTCCAATCATGAATTAGGAACATAAACATGACAACATGATCTAACCATCTCCTCGAAGGAGATCACATGCATCATAACATACATAAACATCCTAGTCTCAAGAGAACAAGTACCATGCCAAACTCTAAACGTGTATCAAGAGTAAACCATGACATAATAGCAACCACTCTAAACCAAGAAAAAAAATATCCCCAATCACATGAAGATAACCTTACCAATGATGCATCCATGTCACTACCAACAACTCCCACTGAACTGTGGTACGAGCTACACATGGCATCATGACTACCATCCTCTTCATGAAGGTCACTCTTTGACATCAAGCAAAGAGTCATCACTAACATTTTTACATGAAATGATCAATGCATGATTATCGTCATTTGAGGATTCCTCTATAGAAGAATTATAACTCTTTTTCTTTTTCTTACAATCCTTCTTCACATGTCTCGGTTTCCCACAATTCCAACACTTTACCTTACTTCATCCTTCAGACTTACCCTTCCCTTCCTTGTATCCCTTAGGTTACTTTTTCTCAGGCCTTCCTTTTACAAACAAGGAATCTTGGATTTTCGTTTTAGACTTCCTCCTCATCTCCTCTAATAGGAAAGTAGGAATTATATTGTGCATCTTCGGATCTGCACCACTACCACTGATAGAAACAATTAGATTTTCCCAAGATTCTGGTAAAGAACAAAGTAACAAAATGCATTTATCTTCATCTTCTAGATTTACATCTACAAATGCTAACTGACTTAGAATCAAATTAAAAGTATTCAAATTATTTGCAAAAAAATCTCCATCTTTCATCTTTAAAGAATACAACCATCTTTTTAGATACAACTTATTAGTAATACTTTTGGTTTGATAGATATCACCTATTCTCTTCCACAACTTATATGTGGTAGTTTTTACTTCTTTTTATTTTTTATTTTTGCAGGATAGGATACCCCAGCTGACTTAAGTGTAAAACCTTTTTAGGTGCATGATGTTGATGGGCTCCTCTAAGGGCTCTCCTTCAAGTGTGGCAAGTCTATATGCCCCTGATCCATATTTTGTCGTGATGATATAGGGACCTAGCCAATTTTCTTCAAATTTCCCTTTCTTATCTTGGTCTTGCTGGGTATGCTAATTCTACTTAAGAACTAAATCACCAACGTTGAATTGGCAAGGAGACCTTCTTGTTGTAGCTCCTCTTAAGGTGATTTTGATATGTCTGAAAATGATTATACGCTCTGATCCATTTTTCATCTAGGAGTTCCAACTGGCTGAGTCTTGCAACCCAAGCATCTTCATTGCTGATAAGATTCTTCAAAGATATTCTTAGTGAGGGGATTTCAACCTCAATCGGCAAGATGGAATCAACACCATAAACAAGAGAATATGGAGTGGCACCAGTAAGAGTGCAGATCGAAGTGCGGTGGGCCCAAAGGGCGAGATGGATGTGAAGGTGCCAATCTCGACCAGTATTGTTGACTACCTTTTTAAGGATCTTGATCAGGTTTTGTTTGTAGCCTCCGCTTGACCATTACCTTGAGGGTAATAGGGCATATACCAATGGTGTTGGTTGTGGAAGGTTTCGCACATGTGTTTCATGGCCTGGTTCTTGAATAGATTTCCGTTGTCAGTGATGATGGTGGAAGGGATTCCATATCTACAGAGAGTATGGAAAAGGATAAATTTGGATATCTGAGTACTCATGATTTGAGAGAGTGGCATTGCTTCCTCCCACTTGGTGAAGTACTCAGTAACAGTGATGATGAAGGTATGGTTGTCAGAGGATGGAGGGTATATCTTGCCGATTAAGTCAAAACCCCACTGAGAGAAGGGTGATGGTGCTACAAAAGGCTGTAGATCCTGAGCAGGAGCATGTATCAAATTCACGTGTTGTTGATAAGGTAGGAACTTCTTCATGAATTCACAAGAATCATGTTCCAATGTGGGCCAATAGTAACCAGATCAAAGAGTTCTTTTGGCTAAGGCCATGCCATTTGAATGGGCCCCACACACCACTATGTACCTCTGTTAGCACAGTGTGAGCTTCAGTCTCATTTAGAAACCTGAGGAGGGTTCCATCATACCCACGACAATAAAGCATATGACCGATGATAATGTAATGAGAGGTGCGTTGGATGAAATATTTTCATTGGTTGCATGTCAGATCGGGAGGTAGGATGTTGTCGTGAAGGTAGGTGTAAATATTGTGATACCATGGTGACATGGGACCTACAATGTCGTACACCATCTCACTTTCAGGGATGTCGTAAGTTGGGATTAAGAGTTGTTCAACTAGGAACTCACACTCTGTTCAATCTTTTGGCATATCAATTAAGGAACCAATGGTAGCCATTGCATCGACTGCCTTATTTTGCACTCTCAAAATCTAGTCAAACTAGATGGAGGTGAAGTACCTTTTGAAGTCATCCACCATGTGCTTATAAGGTGACAACTTATCATCTTTTGTCAGAAACTCATCATTGACCTGTTTGATAATCAATTGGGAATCGCCAAAGACTCTCAAGTGAGTGATGCTCCATTGGATTGTGATTCTGAGGCTAGTAAGGAGAGTTGCATACTCTGCAATGTTATTTGTACATGGGAAAGCCAATCTGAATGACTTTGGGATATAATCACCTTGGGGGGTGACGAACAAGATTCCTTCCCCCGCTCCATTATGTGTGTACAACCCATCAAATAAGAGTGTCCATGTGGCCATTTCTGTTACTGTGAAGATCCCTTCATCAGGGAATTTTGTTATCAAAGAATAGGCATCTACCAAGGGAGCATCTACCAGCTGATCCGCTATCACTTTCCCTTTAATAGCCTTTCAATCCACATACTCTTATCAAACTCGCTTAATAACATGACCCATTTAGCCATGCGACCAGTCATAGTTGTCCTAGATAACAGATATTTGAGTGGATCAACCTTGGAGATTAGCTTCATTGGGTGACTGAGCATATAGTGTCGAAGCTTTTGGGAGCTAAAGACCACGACCAGACAAGCATTTTCCATCAAAGAGTAATTGAGCTCATACCTACTAGGGTCTGGTTGATGCAGTAGATTGCTTGTTCTTTTGATGACTCATCATGTTGTGCCAATAATGGCCCCAGTGCCACTAAAGTAACCGAAATATACAATAGGATTGGTTTACTTGGAATTGGTGGCATAAGGATGGGTGGGTGAGCCAAATATTCTTTGATCTTGGAAAAACCAAGTTGACATTGTTGATCCCACTTAAAGGCCATATCCTTTTTTAAGAGATGAGTGAATGACTAGCATTTGTCGGCTAATTGAGCAATAAACTGTCAGATGGATTGTAGCTTTCCTTGAAGGCTCCTTAACTGTTTGAGATTGCACGGTGGAGGCATATCCATGATTGCCTTGAATTTCACTGGATCGACCTCTGTGCCTCTTCTGGAGACAATGAAACCTAGTAGTTTTCCTGATGTGACCCTAAAGACACACTTCTTTGGATTTAGCCGTAGCTTATAGTGCTCTAGATGCTCAAAGATCTTTTTTAGGATCATCGTGTGCTCTTCCCTTGTTCTTGATTTCCCCAAAAAATCATCAACATAATCTTCCATTATGATGTGAATGAGATCATGGAAGATGACGGTCATGGCACCTTGGTAGGTTTCCCTCGTGTTCTTAAGGCCAAAGGGCATGACATTGTAACAAAACGTACCCCAAGGTTTGGTGAAGGTTGTTCTATGTCGATCTTCGGGCACAATCCCGATATGATTATATCCGAAGAAGCCATCCATGAGGGAAAGCATCTCATGTCCTGCAGTTAAATCAACCAACATGTCGATGTTTGCAAAGGGGAAATCGTCTTTAGGACAAGATTTATTGAGGTCCTAGAAATATATGCAAACCCTGATATTGTCGTTTGGTTTGGCAACTGGCTCTATGTTGGAAATCCATTCTGAGTATTTGATGGGTCTTTTGAATCTAGCTTCTAATAGCTTTTCTAGCTCTTTCTTGACCAGTAAAGAAACTCGAGGATGAATTTTCCTAAGATTTTGCTTGACAGGTTTAGCATCAAGATGTACATCCAAGTGATGTACTACTAGAGCAGGATCAAGACCTGGCATGTCTGAATATGTCCATGTGAAATTGATGATACCTTCTTTGAGAAGCTGGGTGATGGTAGAGTACTCTTAATCTGATAATGATTTGGCTACATACGTGATTTTGGGATCCTCTTTAGTTCCCAAATTTATTTCTCGCATTTCCTTGATCAGGATGGATGATCATTTAGATAGTTGAGTTCTGACAAGGGGAAGATGAACATCCCCATCTTCCAGCACCTCATCGAGGTTTTCACTATTAGATACGCCCTTTGTTTTTACTTTTTCTAAGTCAAGAAGAGCCTTAGAAAGGTTTTTGCTAGGTGACCTTTTTTTATTTTTCTTCTTTTTACTTTTGCGGTTAGGGCATTCATCTTCCCCCAATCCCATAAGATGTACATACATATCCACTGAGGGAAATGTGTCTATAGGTGCGCTACCATGTGGGTCCCAATCTATGATTTCAGGATGGCAAAGGGATAGGTTGATAGTATAGATGGATAAGCATTCGAACATGGAAGAAAGGTCTATGTGATCTACATCATCACATGCATGTTTGATGGATTCTTCTTCTGGTATGTCTTCAAGGAGACCATTTCCCACACTAATGTTGTTAGAGGCACTAGTTGATGGCATAGGACCCTTTTGTTTGGTGTCATAGCCCAAGCCCAAATTTCTTGGATGCACAGAAGTGTCTATTGGTTGTCGTCTTCCTTGCTCTTCTACACCAAGGCCTCCCCCCTAATAATTGTGTTTCTTCACAAACTTAGAGGGCCAAGAATAGGTCTCTTGGAAGTTTTCTTTCAAGGGGGGAGAGGGTTCAAGTTCCTCACGATATACCCATTGGCTGATGTCATATTTTGGTGTGTCTTGCCTTAACCTAGGAGAGCGGAAGGTGCTAGATCCCACATTTTTGAAACTCAAGGTGTAAGTGTGGAATAAGTAAATAAGTAAATAACTAAAAGCACTTCTTAATCAAATATTATATCAATATTTAACAACAATTAACTAATTTAAAGCACATAAAACTTGAAAGCGTCTCATTGTTTCCTATCTCCAAAGATTTATTAAATCACAAAGGACTCTCAAATTTGGTAAGCACTATGACTGTTAAAATCCCAATCTAGAGAATGGAGTGATGCTAAATGCAATGATATAATCCTATATGGTGATTTCTAAATGATATTGATGCTACTGTAAACTATACTGACATGAAACCTAATGGATGGAAGCTACAATAATCTATGATGTAGCCATGATATTGATTCTACAGATGCTATGATTGCTATGATGCTAAGATACTATTGCTATGATTGCTTGATTGCTATTCCTGCAAAGTAAGTTTGGACAAAGATGGGAGATACATTTCTTGTGAAGAAAATTTGTATATATAGATTTACGGCAGTACATTGTGATGGGGAAACACAACAAAGGCTTGGATTCAATCTAAAGAATTGAATGGTGAGAGATTGAGAAGCTTGAGCTGATCACGAGAATGGTTTCTCCCCATGAAAACATTGGGCCAGATGATAGGAAGAATCAAAGGAAGGAGATTTGAGAGATTGATTCCAATTTGTCTCCAAAACTTTCCTGTGAATGCTAGTTGAATTAAATTGGATATTTGATGTCTAATTTGGTAGGTGAGTGAATAGATGAAATTTTCCTTTATGCCTTTATTTGAATAATTTATGATTTATTCAAATAAGTAAAAGGGAACAAATAATTTAATAAAACAAACTATAGAATTTGTTTATTAAATAAATATAGAAGGGATATGATAATTAAACAACAAAGTATTTAACCTTGTTTAATTAATTAAGATTGAATAATGTGATAATTAAATAACACAAACTATTGAAGTTGTATATTTAATTAAAATTGAAGAATAGGAGAATGAACTATAAATAAATATTTCTATTTATTTAATAGTAGAAGAAATCAAGGTAATTAATCAAATAAATTGTATTTAATTAATTAGATTATCCATACCATTTTTAGGTGTATACATTTTGTCCCTCTTTGAAGTGATGTGTTTACACATTGCTTCAAAGAAAATTTTATTGTTGTTGCCAGTATCGATGAGAATTTTTCAGAATGCCCCAGACATGGATTTTCAAATAATGATGGACATATGCCCCTTGGGAGATAAATTGATGAATTTTTGATTTTTTTGGAATTTTTGATTTTTATAATTTTTCAATGATTTGATAATGATTCGATGAAGATTTAATGGTGAAATAATTTATCTCCCAATAAATAATGTAGAATATTGCCCCTAGATGAATTTGAATTAATCTCTCTTAAAAAAATTAATTAATCCCATAAAAATCCCACTTTTAATAACCTATAAAAGGTCAAAAAGGTCATTTTCAAACTCATTTGTGCATTTGAGTTTTTGAAAATTTGAGAGAGAGCAATTTGGAGCAAGCTGTCGATTCCCTACCATACTCACTGATTCGAGCGTGTGCGACGTCACCACCGCCCGACCGTCTACGGACCTCTGGTATGTACCCATTAACCCCCTCGTTGTACATGCATTTTTTTTTCATGCATTTTTTTAAATTTCAATTTCTTTTAGCGCTTCTACACGCCGATGTAGCGCTTCGGCATTCTGTTCTAATGCTTCCAATGTTTTAGCACTTAGGTCAAATCTTTTATTGCTTAGGTAGTATGTTTTAGCGCTTCCAATGTTTTGGGGTGTAGGATAGATAGTTTAGCGCTTTTACCTTCTGTTTTAGCGCTTTCAGTAGATTAGCGCTTAAGATTTTTATTTTAGTGCTTTCACTTGTTTAGCGCGTTGACCCGAAAGATTAGCGCTTAGAGCCAGTATAATAGCGCTTTTGTTGAAGTGGCGCTTTTGATGATTTAGCGTTTTGAAACTTTGTTTTAGTGCTTCTAAATCAAATTGATAAAAAAATTCAAATTTGTCCTTGATTTTGTTGATTTTTTATCGTGTTAGATTTTTGGTTTGATATGATTGATGATCCTAATCAAGTAGATGATGTTCAACCTCATGATAGGTGAGGTCTATTTTTTATTTGATGATAATTATCCTCATGATAGGTGAGGAATAATTATAATTTGATTGATGAACCTCATGATAGGTGAGGTTTATTTGATGTATTGACCTCATGATAGGCGAGGTTCAATGATGTTTGATGATTGAACTCATGATAGGTGAGGATCAATGATGTTTTCTCACTAGATTTAATCAAAAGTATCACCAAGAGTTGATTAGGTTTGATAGGATAATTGATGTTTTGATGATTTTGACAAAAGAATACTAACTTTAAATATTTCATGATGATAGGAGGTGTTGGCGAACCTCTAGATTAGAGAGTGATTTCCTCATAAATTTGAGTTGATATGATAGTTGGCCCAGCCTAAGACAACTATCATTACACATTGTGGATTGTATTCCTTACTTGATATGCCCCAGATTAGGATTAATCGGGGTCTCTTGACAACTTTAGCAGAGAGGTGGCACAACGAGCATAACACCTTCCACCTAGCTACCAGTGATATCACAGTCACCCCAAAGGATGTATGGAGGATTCTGCAGATTCCAGTTGTGGGGGATATTGTTGTTTATGATTCATCAAAGTAGGGTGGTACTGATGCTATTCAAAGGGTGTTTCAGGATGCCAAGATTGTTGGTATGTGGATTTTGTGGCATGAGATGGTTGATGCATACGCCACTTTTCTGATAGTACTTGTTGGATTCATCGGATTCCTTTGTCCTGATCGCAGGTCAAAGGGATTCTCTGTTGGTTGGGGTCATGTACTTGAGAGTATGGTTGTGCATGGGACTAGATACGCTTGGGAAATGTGCATGCTTTCCTACCTTTATCATGATTTTTATTCAGTGGTGTACCTTGGAGGTTAGAGTTTTGAGGTCGGAGTTACTTTACTTCAGGTGTGGGCATGGGAGCATATTGTTGTCACACGACCAGTGACGGTGAGGCAACATCCTGCCAAGTGGCCCTATGTTCACATATATGCTGGTCGACTTACTCAGCCTAGACTGGGTAAGTTAGATCATTGGAGGTGAGTGATAGATGATATGGAGACTGTTACCTGGCATCCCTATTTGGATTGTGAGCATTGGCATGATGATGACGTGCAGTTACCATTCTTATGTCAGTCTTTTATTTTGATTGGGTAGACATGGTGGGTATTGGAGATATTTCTGTTGAGAGGAGTGTTTTTTTAGTATGACATTGTTTAGGGTATTCCCCAGGGTGTTTCCCACTATGCTCAGCGACAGTTGGATTCTACAGATTGGGGGCCTAGGTTATCATATGATGTGGCAATGTAGGAGTTCTAGGCTTTATAGCCTCTTGTGTGGGCGATCCGACTAGATATTGTGGAGCCACTAGTGACAATAGATTATGCCGAGTTCCTTGTATTACATCCATTTCCACGCATTACTATTACCGATGAGCTAGCACCATTAGCTGTTGGGGAGGAGATTGTTTTTGCACACCCACGCTGATGGAGGAGAGAGAATATTGGTGGTGAGGAGGAGGTTGGTGGTGAGGAGGATGTGGAAGTAGAGGAGGTGGAGAGCAGTAGTGATGAGAGTGATGGAAGTAGTGATATTGGAGATGAGGAGAGCAGTAGAGGTGATAGAAGTGGGGATAGTCTAGGCGGATCGGGTGTAGGTCTATTGAGTGCTAGTGGGTTAGGTCCAGCCTTGGAAGAGTATTCGATGCATATCGTTCCTCCTAAGAGACAAGAAGTGGCATATCCTTTAGAGTAGATGCAGATTGTGAGTCTTCAGGTGTAGTTAGAGACCGTACAGGCTCAGCTTGATTAGGCTCAAGGTTTGTTGGTTTAGACCTAGACATAGATGTAGGCTCAGGCTCAGGCCCATGCACAGGCTCTAGCATTAGTACAGGCTCAGTTGGCTGCAGCTTAGGCACAGATCACAACATTGATAGCTGAGAGGGATGCCGCTAGGTAGACTGCAAGGGCAACTCAGGGTTAGATTGCATCATTGACAGTTGAGAGGGATGCCACCAGATTTATTGTAGAGGGGGCTCAAGCTACAATTGAGAGATTACAAAGATTGGCGGATGGTACCACCATGGTAGATTATATGTGAGAGGTTGTCCATATTGGTGAGGAGGTAGAGTATTATAGAAGTAAATTCTATGATGTCATCCCTTCAGAGTAGAGAGTGAGCTACAGGTAGTCCCAATCTAGTAGGACTTGTTCCCAGACTGTCAGTGCGGGTGTGACTCAACCTATTCCTAGAGACCCAAGAGATCCTGGTATATCTGGTGGTGGAGGAGGGACTGGTCCTACGTTGTCTGCACCGTTTGGAGCCAACAACACCTAGTTTTCATGATGTGATTACTCTGTTGTATTTTGAGATGATGATGTACATTCTGATTACAACCATTTTTTGATGATATATCTCTCTTCATTTCAGACATCACTATATACTTAACATTTATGATTTCGAGATCTATATGATATACAGCGGATTTATCGATCTATTATGTGTTCTATATGATTCTATGTTGGATGCAGCTTATAATCATGATGATATGCTATGATATATGATGTTCTATTTATTATGTGCATAATTTTGATGTATAGATGTATGATGTATGTATGCATGATGTATGGATGCATGATGTATATGTATGATGTATGTATAATTTTATATGATAATGTACCTATATGCAATTATGTGGATGTAATGATTCAAAATGATTCATGATATGCGATGTAAATGGGATGTGTGTGTTTTATTCTTGTGTAAATGCAAATATATTATGAAATAAGTGGATGAAAATGGTGTATGATATTTAATATGTTAAATATATATGTGAATAGAAATGCACTTATATGATGTAATAAGTGGTTGAAAATGGTGCATGATATATGATATGTTTATGATATGTGATATGGAAATATAATGACATGATGTAATAATTGGATAAAAATGATGTATGGTATATGATATGTTGAATGGATTTATGAAATGTGATATGATGAATGGATGATGATATGAAACTGTAGAGATTTACTATTTTTGAGATTTTCTTATGCAATCTTATGATATATAATATGAGAAATATGATATGATCAATGCAAATTATTTGATTCAGATGCATGAATGATGAAATGATAATTAAATGCTTCCTAATGTATGCAATGAAAATGATGATGCAACTACATGATAATGATGATGTTTTTGTAAATGTCAAGTGTACTCAATCTATTATGATTAAAGATAATCATTAAATTGAATCCTTCACAAGCTTTTGTAACAAACACTCAACAAATGTAAAACTATTATGAATGCAATCTAATTTTACCATGCAATTCTACATGCAAATATTGGAATTCTAATAGTGCTTTTATTTTTCTTTGTATCATCATAGAGCTTTTAAAATGTTGAAAGTGAGTACAAGCATCAATGGTATAATGTAGACCAATGATGACCTGAGTACTACTTCCATGATTTTTGATATTACAAGTGAACACAAGCATCTAGGTATAATTAAACCGAGATGACCTGAGCATTTCTTGCGTAAATAGACAAGAATTAACCACTTTCCTATGTGAATTGGAATGTCATCCATGATACTTTGTAGAGCACTTCTTGCGAAAATTCACACAATAATTATGATTAACTCACAGACAACAAATAAAGAAAAATACCATTCTCCTTCCTAGCTTCTCTAGTTCAATACATCATCGAGTTGCTCCAAAGAAATGATAATAATGATTAAAGTACAACATATCCAACCCTTTTTTAAAGTATTTCAACCATTATTCATATTAGATCATCCATCATGATTTTATGATGTTTTTGTGATTTTCAAGAGTTTTGACCAAAGACCTATCCTAGGGGCCTCAGGGTCTAATCAAAGATTAGCCTTTCCTACGTTATACATGTAGAGACCACGTAGTTCGACTAAAATAGACTCATGTTTTTGGCTTTTTTTTTTTAAACTAACTTTTTAACCTATTTTTTTGGATTTTCCATTGTGATTATGGATGTCCAATGTGCTTCTGATGGTGATTGATTTTTCATGTTGGGTTGTGTTTTGATCATTGTTTTTGGTGTGTTTATCTTCCTGTTGTTTGTCCATTTGGTTAGGCTCGAGATTTATTGCCCCCAGTGAGGTTGAGATGTTGCCCCCAAGCTAGGGTGAGACATGACCACTCGTAATGATATGATAATGGATGTAAAATGATGGTGAAAATAACAACCATGACATGCGTCCAATAGATGGAAAAGCTAGTTAAATCACAAATAGCACCTGTTTCTAGGTTTTGACTACATGTTTTTATTGCACTTTTTCAGTCTTTTTGATTTTTTTGTATTTTGTATTTTTTTGTATTTTTCTATTACCAAGGCACATGTTTGCTAGGTTTTCATCAAGGTAACCATTTTCAAAAACTAATCCATGCACTAGGTGATTCAGGTGTAGAACTTTCTAAGATGGATACTATTGATAGGTTCATCGAACAGATCCCCTTCAGGTGTAGACAATTGATATGCTCCTGATCCATAAAATGATATGATGACAAAGTGACCTAGCCAATTAGGTTCAAACTTCCCTTTATTTTCTTTGTCTTGCTGATTTCTAGGGTTTTCCTTTAGGATCAAGTCACCAACCTGAAAGACTCTAGGTTTTACCCTGTGATTGTAGCTCCTGGACATTCTCTGTTGGTATGCTTTCAAATGATTGACAACTTATTGATGATGTTCATCCAAAAATTCAATTTCTTGTAGTCTAGAGATTCTATAATCCTCATCTGTAATGATACCCTTCAGTGAGACACGAAGTGATGGTATTTCTACCTCAATAGGTAGGATGGCCTCTGATCCATATACTAAGGCATATGGTGTAGCTCTTGTTGGTGTTTCGATGTTGGTTCTGTAGGCTCATAATACAGGATTTAGCTGAACATGTCAATCACGTTCAACATCGTTAACCATTTTCTTTAGTATTTTTAGAATTTTCTTGTTTGAGGCCTCTGCTTGGCCATTTCCCTGAGGATAGTACGGTGTTGAGAAACGATGTTGGATATGAAATTTTTCACACAATTCCTGGGTGTCCTGGTTCTTAAATGGTCTTCCATTGTATGTAACAATGAACTGAGGTATGCCATACCGACATATTATGTAGTTTAGTATAAAAGACGAGATCTGCTTTCCAGTGATTATTGTTAGAGGAACCACTTCTATCCATTTTGTTAAGTATTTTTTTGTTGTGATTATGAACTTGTGTCCATTAGATGAAGACAGGTTTATCTTTCCTACCAGGTCCAGTCCCCACTGAAAAAAGGGCCATGTTGATGTAAATGGGTGTAATTCTTGTGTTGGCGCATGGATTAGATTACCATGGATCTGACATTTCTGACATTTCTTAACAAATTGATAAGACTCCTTTTCCATGTTCGGTTAGTAAGACCCCAAATAGAGGAGTTTCTTTGCTAGGGTTGGTCCACTTGAATGAGTTCCACAAATACCTTCATGAACCTCACATAAGGATGTTTCAGATTCGTTGTGTTCTAGACACCGAAGAAGAGTACCATCTAGACCTCAATGGTAAAGGATATCGATAATCAATGTATGTCGAGTGGATTGGCAGATGAAGTTACACTTTTGGTTTCTAGAAAGATCAGGAGGAAGGATATTATCCTTAAGGTAAGTATAGATCTCCCCATATAGTGAGTTTTGAACGTTGCCTATTTGGCATATGGTTTGTGATTCAGGATTGTCGTAGGCAGGGTTAGATACTTGTTCTACCATAAACTCATAATGACCTTGCTTTTCTGGTAATTGTAAGAGGGATAAAATTGTTTCCATAGCATCCGCTACTTTGTTTTCTGATCTTGGTATTTTTTCAAACTTGATATCCATGAAATACTTTTTGAGATCATCTATCATTTTCTTATATGGCATGAGCTTTTCATCCTTTGTCTGATACTCGTCATTTACCTGATAGATGGCAAGCTGTGAGTCCCCATACACTTTTATTTTTGTGATTTTCCATTCAATGGCCACTTTGATGCCGATAATCAATGCCTCATACTCAGCCACAATATTGGTACATGGAAACATTAGTCTATAGGACCTTGGGATGGTGTGTCCTTGAGGTGTAACAAATAGAATTCTCGCACTAGACCCCCTTTGTGTGTATGATCCATCAAAATAAAGTCTCCATTTTTGTGTGGTAATATTTAGAATGTCTGCATCCAGAAATTCAATGTTCATTGGATGATTATCTTGTAATAGAGCTTCAGCTAATTGATCAGCTATCACCTGTCCTTTGATGGCTTTCTGGTCTACATACTGGATATCAAACTCACTTAAGATAATGACCCATTTTTCCAGTCTCCCTGTTAGAGCAACTTTGCTAAGTAGATATTTTAATGGGTCTATTTTAGCTATGAGTCTGACTGTATGATTCAACATGTAGTGTTGCAACTGTTGGGTTGCAAATACCACTGCCAAACAAGATTTTTCTATGAATGTGTAATTTATTTCATATTCGTTGAGAGTCCTACTAATATAGTAAATAGCATGTTACTTTCCTTTAGAATCTTCTTTTGCCAATAGAGCTCCTAAAGAAATGTCAATTGTTGCGATATATAGCAACAAAGGTCTCTTTGCTGCAGGTGGCATGAGTATTGGAGGCAACATAAAATATTGCTTTATCTAGTTAAAATTTATTTTGCATTCATGACACCACTTGAATGAGACATTCTTATGAAGTAGATGATTGAATGGGTAGCTTTTGTCTGCCAATTGGGAGATAAATCTCTTGATGGATTGTAGCCTTCCTTGTAGGGATCGTAATTGACTGATATTTTTAGGCAGTGGCCTCTTCGTTATTGCTTTGACCTTAGCCGGATCCACTTCGATACCTTTTTCTAACACTATGTATCTAAGGAGTTTTACTGATGTTACCCCAAACACACATTTCTTCAAGTTCAATCTGACATTGAACTTTTCCAGTCTAGTAAAGATTTTTTCGAGGATCTCCATATTTCCTTCTTTGGTGTATGATTTTGCTAAGATGTCATCCACATAATCTTCCATGAAAGTATGCATCATGTCATGAAACATAGTGGTCATTTCCCGTTGATATGTTGCACCTACATTTTTCAACCCAAAAGGCATGACATTCCAATAGAATGTACCCCAAGGACAAGTGAATATTGTCTTTTCCTAATCTTGAGGTGCTATCTTTATTTGGTTGTACCCTGAGAAGCCATCCATTAATGACAACATGGCATGTCCTGCTATTAAATCAACAATGATGTCAATACTTGGTAAAGGAAAATAATCCTTTGGGCATGCCTTATTTAGATCTCTGAAATCTATGCATATTCGGATTCTATTATCTATTTTAGATATAGGCACAATACTTGAAATCCACTTAGCATAATTGATAGACCTGATAAATCCTGCATCCAACAACTTCTTCAGCTCGAATTTTACCATAAGGGTGATGTGGGGATGCATTTTTCTCAATTTTTTCTTGACTGGTTTGATTCCAGTTGGTAGAGACAGATGATGCATTAGGAGATCTGGATCTAATCTTGGCATTTCAGAATAATACCAAGCAAAATTGATATGCCACTCTTCAAAGAATTTGGTGAATGCGGGCTTCTCTTGTTTTGTCATAAACGCTGCCAAATGTAGAATCTTTGTCTTTTCTATTGTTCCAAGATTTATGAATTATGTTTGTTCCACCAGTACTGATGATCTGTCATGGTAATGCTCTGGAAGGGTGTCAAATCTCCCATATTTCAGTGCCTCATAAAGGTTCTCACTATTAGATATGTTCTTTATTTTTTCTTTTTCAAAATCTAACTGTGGCTCAGAAAGGTTTTCACCATTAGATCCTTTTTTCCTGTTGTCATTTTTGTAACTGGAAGATTTGGTACCCTCCTGATTTGAAGTGTCATTATGAGTGTTATGGGTAAAACTTGTATCAGGTTCGTCACTACAAAGTAAATTGACAATGGCATCATCATTTGAAAAGACTAGTATATTAATAGGTTCGGTTGGTTCCCAGTCAATAAGCTCAAGATGTATCAAGGGTAATAAGTCATCAGGTTGAGTAAGGTCAATGGTTGTAAGTGTTCTGATAGCCAGGTGGTCAAAGTTGTCAGTGGGAAGGTTGAGGTCTATGATATTACCCTCCTTTGAGTTGTCTAGCTCACTCAACGTCTGTTCATCCTCACTTGAGTCATCGATATTTGGTGATCCCAATACAAGTGATCTTGTTCTTGAACTTTGTCCCTCCTCTCGTATGGGTGTATATGCTTTGATGATATCAATTTTTTTTGTCAATGTACGATGTAAATAAATGATCCAATTCATATTCATTGGAATCAGTTTCAGAGTTGTCCCTCATTTGCAAAATCCTTTATACCACTTTCTGAGTTACTTCTTCTTTTGATTCCCCTGTGTAGCCTAATCTTGTTTGTCCTTAGGCTAAAGTGTTAGTGGTTGAATAGATTCTATAATACCATCTTTTCTCTTTCCAATAGGTCCTTGCCCTTCATAGCCCATTTTCTCTAAGATAGCCTTTCCTTTTCCATACTGATATGTTCTTATGCTGATATTTGTTGATGTTGAGGTTTCTTCATCTTTATATAGCCAATTGAGAATGGCTTTGTCTTCTGATTCATCTTCTAGGGTACTTGCTTTTACAAACCTTTCACCCAGAATCATGATAGGTTGTGATGATCATTGTGTATTTTTTTTGGGTTGTCCATATGATTTTGGGGATGGTAGCAATTGTGAAAGACACAAAGATTGCTCAAGGGAATATTCTCCCAAGCCTTTGTCCTTTAACTAGATCTTGTATGTAAATTGTTGTGATAGAGTGTTTAGGGGACGTTCATTATTTGATATAGTTGAGTCAACAATAGTTGTTTCCTTTTCCTGGTTCTTCTTCTCAACCCATTTGGATATAAAAGTGAGGTGCTTTTCACCACTGGATGAAGCAGATGTGCTAACTTCTCTATTGTGGGGCACCAGAGTGTTTTGATTTTCCTTAATCATGTTACAAGTCTGGGGATTATTGTTGTCAGCTGAAATTGTGACCTCTTGTCCATTGACAGGAAATTTCAAACATTGATGATATGTCGAAGGTACTGCTTACATTTCATGGATCAGTATATTATATGTTAGCTCCTTGTCTAACACTTGGAAAATAGTATTTTTGACAATCAGTCCCACTTGAATTGGTAGTACAATCAACCCCTTGGAAGACCTTTCCTCTTCATCATATGCTTTTATTGTTATCTTTCTTCTGGCATCAATTGCATTATCAGAATAGCCTAGTGCATGAATTAGTTTTAAAGTTCAAATATTTAATCCAGCTTCGCCATCTATTAAGACATGCTTGACACGGTGTTTATGGATTAGAACCTCTATATGTAAGGCCGCATTGTGTGGGTGATTTAGTGACACGTCATCTTGTTCGAAGAATGATAGACAATGAGGTGTGGTCAGATGTCCCACCATAGCTTGAAATTGATAGACATCCAAATTATTGGGTACTGTAGTGGCTACCAGAGCCTATTCTAGAACCTCTTTATGTGATGGTGAAATTTTAAGAAGTTCTAGTATGGATATCTATGCGAGTATCTTTTGTAGTTGATCCACAATGTTGTATTGATGTGATGGGGGAGTAGTGATTTTAGGTGAAACTCCTTTCAGTATCACTTTGGACTACCCCTGGTTGTTGCATTGACTGGTTGATAGTCTTGTGTTTCCCTGATTTTTAGGATGTTGATTTGGTTGTCGGATGTATTTATGTTTGGAATCACGTTCAGGGATATAGTGTCATTGATGCTTATGGTATCTATTTCATTATCAATGACATTATTTTTCTCAACCTCAAAAATACAAAGAATGGCTGTGTTGTAGATATAGTTTACATTTTTTCCTTTACTATTTGAAGAAGATTCTCCTTTTTTGTAGGTCGGTAAAGGATTTGTAAATGCACTATGATCATTGTTTGTTTGATGTCCTTCGACAAACACCTTCTTTGCTTCAATCAAGTCTTGTATCACGTGTTTTAATTGCATACAGTCATTTGTTTTATGTCCTTTATTTTTATGAAAGTTGCAATATTCAGCATCGTTCCACCAAGATGGTTTCACTTTCGGCTCCCAATTTCGTGCTTCTGGTAGAGTAATAAGTCTATTTGTGATATGCTCTCTCATTGTTAATTCCAAAGTTTATCCTAATGGTGTAAATCTTCATCGATTTGATTGTCTTTGATATGGTGGTGGCCAAGATTATCCATTATTTGGGTTATTGGTTTGCATGGTACCTTGATTGTTGTTCTGGTTTTCATTCTAATTTGTTTTCACAATTGTTGCTATCAAATTGAATACTAGTTTTGTATTTTGTGTGTTAGTTGTAGCATCATTGTTTCCAAAAGTTTTATTTTTTTGACAAAATTTAGGCTTATCATTGTTTCCATAGTGATTTGAGGAATTTGCGTTGTTTGATGTATCATTGTAATGTTTAATCACTCCTCTTTTGACTAAGGCTTCTTCAATTTTAAGCATGTTCTCAATCACCTTTTCAAATGTTGGGGGACATTGCAGTTCCAATCTATAACTCATGTCATCATTTAAGTTGTCGATAAATAATTCAATATTTTCCTCTTCAGGTATAGATCGGGGATATCTAGCGAACAACTTTCGCCAACTTTGTAAGAATGATAGGAATGTCTCTCCCTTTTGTTGTTTCATGTTGTATAGATCTTTTATGGTTATGTCATGTTGAATGTTGAAGGAAAACTATGTGATAAATCTGTTGACCAGTTCTTCAAAGGATTGAATCCCTGGTTGTAATTTGGAGAACCATTCCATACAATGTGCTCCTAAACTCCTAGGAAATAACCTTATTAGGTAAGTATCCTCTTGTGCAAACTCGAGGCTCATTGTTCTGAATTCCCTCACATGGTCAATCAGATCCTTTTTTCCATTGTACTTGTCATATTTGGGGAACTCACAATGCCTAGGGAAGGGTATCATGTCTGCACTCGGATGAAAGGGATAAGGACAAATATCTTGTAATGAATACCTCTTTGTGGTTCCCTTTTTCATATCTTGAATTTGTTGTTGTAAATTTTTCATTTGAGCAGCTAGAGCAACCACTTGATCTATGTCCTTGTGTGGTTCTCTTTTAGTTGTTCTAGGTGTTTCCTATTAGGGTTAGAAAGGTAGATATCTAACAATTAAATGCAGATTTAATTAATAAATAGAGAAACTAAAACACACACAGAATAAATCATAACACAAAGAATTTAACGTGGTTCACCCAATCCAGGCTACATCCACCAAACTGTAGCCATCCAATACTTTTATTATCCAGTGCAAAAACTTATTACAATCTTGTGAATAATCACGTTTTTCATCATACTGTAACACCCATCCGAACCCCTTTTTATCAAGCTTAGAAGCTTCCAGATTTTGGGTTCTACAAAATCGGATTTTTCTTTTTTCGTTGATTTTTCCCTTTTTCGGTGATGACATGAAAAAGTAGGAGGAAATTTTTTATCCTGGACAACACTGCTGCAATTACAGCTCCCACTGGAAATAAGTACCTTGGACCCTGCTGCTATGTTATACTTGAATTCAACCTTGAAGGCCAATTGAAGCTAAAGAGGAGCTCAACTTCTCCCTTGTCACCGCCTTCGTAAACATATCCGCTGGATTGACATTTGTATGTATCTTGTCCAGCTTGACTTGTCCATCCTCCAACACCGACCGAATGAAATGATATCTCAACTGTATGTGTTTTATTTTAGAATGCAAGGCATAATTCTTTGCAATATGTATAGCACTCTGGCTATTTGTAAACAAGTAATTTCCATCCTATTGTTTTCCCAACTCATCCATGAAAAGTTGCAGCCATACCATCTCCTTTGTTGCAGCAACCACCTTTTGCAATCGAGAAATCTAACTCATTGTTGTCCCACCAACTGTAAATACATAACCTGTGGTACTCTACCTGGTATCTATATCCCCTGCCAAATCTAAGTCAACATAGCCTTTTAAATCAGTATTAGAGCCCCCAAAACATAAACATTTATTGGATGTACCTCTTAAGTACCAGAGAATCCAATGCTCAACTCCAGGATGACTCAAATACCTGCTAACAACTCCTACGACATGTGCAATATACAGTCTCGTGCATACCATGGCATACATTAAACTACCTTCAACTAAAGCGTATGGTACCTTGGACATTTTTTCTTCCTCCTCTTGTGTCTTTGGACACATATCCTTAGTCAATTTAACATGACTAGGCAAAGGTGTGCTGACAACTTTTGCATTCTCCATATGAAATCTTTGCAACACCTTTTCAACATAATTAGCCTGAGA
This sequence comes from Sequoia sempervirens, assembly GCA_007258455.2. Classification (NCBI taxonomy): domain Eukaryota; kingdom Viridiplantae; phylum Streptophyta; class Pinopsida; order Cupressales; family Cupressaceae; genus Sequoia; species Sequoia sempervirens. Next base: position 857 of record VDFB02016965.1, on the reverse strand, counting down.
TAAAAACAATTGTCTACTTTTCCTATCTCTACAAATATTCAAACCAAGGATTTGCTTTGCTGCCCCCAAATCCTTCATAGCAAAATATTTTGCTAATTTTTGTTTTAGCTCACTTATGTGATCCATGTTAGACCCTGCTACAAGCATGTCATCAACATATAAACATAAAATAATGTAGTTGTCATTATCAACCTCTTAAAATAAACATATTAATTAAATTACGGAATTGTAGCCTTACTCATGTAAAACTATCAATTTCAAGTACCATTGTGGGGTGCTTGCTTCAAGCCATATAAACTTTTCTTCATCGCACTAGTTTCTCCTTACCTTTGACCTCAAATCCTTGTGGCTGGTCCATATATATTTCCTCTTCCAAATCACCATGGAGAAAGGTTGTTTTAACATCAAGCTATTCTAAATACAAATCTTCAGCAGCCACAATACGAATAGAAGTCATTTTAACAACTGGAGAAAAAATCTCATCAAAATCAATACCCTTTTTTTGTGCAAATCCCTTTACATCTAATCTGGCTTTAAATCTTTTCTTACCTCTATCCTCCTATTTCAGCCTACAAACCCATTTGTTTGATAAAGCATTTTTACCTACAGGCAACTTGCATAATTCCCAAGTCTGGTTTTTCAGCAAGGAGTCCATTTCTTCTTCCATTCCATGCTCCCATTGAACCTTGGTATCCACCTGCATAGCTTCATCATAATATTTCGGTTCACCAACATCAGTTAACAAAATAGTATACAAAGAGGGAGAGTATCTTTCTGGAGGTCTACTTATCCTTGAAGATCGTCTAACAGGAGTTTGTGGTATTTTTGTTGTTGTTGTTGCCCAGCATGAGGAACCA
>VDFB02016964.1:0-10965 GCA_007258455.2 Sequoia sempervirens | reverse complement strand
TTGGTCCCCCTCTTACACCAATGAGGGATCCCAACTCTACAAAACCTTCCATAAACCATTATGAAGATAATCCGCCACCATATTATCAAAAATATGCTTACAAAATTCAGCCAAAGGAGGGGGCAAAGGTTGATTCAAAAGTGGTCCACCATCACACCACACATCTTCCCAGAACAAAATCCTAATACCATCACCCAACAACGAAATAACACCCTTTGAAATGATATCCCTATAGGGCACAATATTCTTCCAAAAGTAGGAGCCAATAGGAGTGGAGTTAGCTTGGATAAAGTCCCAAACTCTCCCCACCCCAAAAAGATATTTATTCCTAACCAAAGAAGACCAACCAACCTCACCATTGAGAAGCCCCTAGATTTTTTTCAAGAGAAGGGCCTTGTTAAAAGATCTCATATTTCTCAAACCAAACATGCCCCACTTCTTTGGTTTACACACATGATTTTAAGAAAGAAGAGGAATTCAAGATTTGTCTTTCACCCTTGACCGCAAAAATTGTCTCATGATTTGTTCCATCTTCTCTTCAAAATTCATCAGAATCTTGAATAAACTCAAGGCATAGAGAGGAACATTTTACAAAGTGGAGGAGATGAGTTGCACCTTACCTATCTGGTTGAGAAGAGTACCCTTCCAACCAACCAACCTTTTATTAAACATGTCCAAAAGAACAAGCTAGAAAGAATCTGGAATTTTGGACACACAAAAAGGAAGGACCAACTAGATAGAAGGAAAAACACCATGATTACAAGAAAAAATCCTTGCCAATTTAATTTGAAGGTACTATAAAGAAAATTTTCCCTTAATCTTCATTTGGTTTTTGACTCATATATTTTTTGGCTTCAAGATGAATCCACGCTTAAAGAAAAAATTTGTTTTGAAAGGCGTGTAATGCGCCACGTGGTGGTTGTGTGGCTTTTTTTATCATCTTCCTTTTGGGAGAAAGCCGAGGCACATGTTAGCTCAAAGAGAATTTTCTCTAAGGCTATTTTCATAAATTTAAGATTGCCCGCCCACTCGACACGCCATCTCTTTGCTTTGGGAAAGTTACGCTTTTAAGGAGTGATCTCTTTAGATGTAGTTTTTCAGAGCATGCTAGGTCTTTCTTGCTTTTGAGTTGGAACTTTCGAGTCAACATCATTGATCTATGTGATTGGTCAATCAAATTTTTCTAGGCTATTTTCTAGGATTTTATTATCTTTAGATTGCAATCTTTGATAAATATCAAAGGGACATTAATGAGGGAGTTGGGAATTAATGATAAAGGATTATCACAATCTAATCAAAGATCTATGATCAGATCGTGAGCTATCAGATGTAGGCATTTGGTAGTGTTTTCTTCTAGAATGTTAGTGGAGGTGTTCTCTTTTTCTAGCTATAAATGGGAGGTGACAACATATGCAAAAAAAATATTTTAAAAGTTATTTTAGTTTTCCTTAGTTTTTAGAGATATTTTCAAAAGTTGAAAGTTTACAGAACACTATTGTTCTCTAGCATGTTATATTGTTTTAACTAAAAAATATCATCTGATTAGCATATAACCTTTATTTTTAAGATCATTTTATATTTAAATACAATCTATTTGGAAGAAATATTTGAAACTATCCATGATATGGCCTTTGTCAAGTTCCTTCTTTATGTTTTCGTTCATAATAAAAACACTGTGTTAAGCTTAATTTGATAGTTTGAGTAGTTGATTTCCATGATGTATGCTTCTATGATCTAATGATAGCTTTTAGAAATTGGATAATGTCTGTTGAACTTCTCCATTTTCTTTAAGGGTTGTTTTTCCATATTATGTTGTAAAAAGAGAGAGGCTTTCTACAATTTCAAGATATTTTTGTTAACATTTGGAGCTTTTTATGCTTGATTGGACCTTAACGAGTGCTTCCCATGGGGATATTTGAAATACTATACTTGCTTTCACTTATCCTTTGTTCCTCATTCTCTTCCCAACAATGAAGGGTTGTGGCATTATGTGTCTATTATATCATTCATATAAAAAGAGTTAAAGTTTGAAATGTTGTAAAAGCTTTGGCACATCACCATTTTCATGTTTTATATTTATATTTCCTTCTATCTTTTCTCTTAACTTAAAGAAGATTCAGCCTTCTATAAAATTCTTGGAGGTATTCAATGAGGTGCAAATTGGTCCCCCGCTCACTGAATTTACCATAAGGCTGTCAAAGAAGTGCAAGCTTTGATGATCACCAATTCTTTTTCTGGCATGCCCAGTGGGACTCAAAGTTTTTTCAAACACCTAATTAGGAGTTAGAAATATTTTTAGATCAGGCCAAGAAAATAGGATGGAAATTTCATGCCTAAAATCCAAACAAGAGCATCCTAAAAGGGCCATTTCTAGTACTCCTAGTTAACTACCTTGATATCCAAGAGAAGAAGATGTACAAGTCTTGTATCACCTGTAAGGAGTAATAGGGCAAGAAGAGAGAACCCAATTCTAGAGTTGTATCTACCCCACTTGGAGGCTGAACATTTCAAATTAGAATACTAGTATACTATATTCATAGGAATCTATTTTCCATGGTTCATATAGTTTCCCTTGCTCCTAGAAATTTTATAACTTGGGATAGTGGTAGTCCGTTACAACCACCGGCTCCCTAGATGTATGGCTTGCTATACCTGCTAATGCCCTCAAGGGTATTCCAAAATTTGTGGAGAAGACTTCAAAACCCCCTTCAAACACCTCTAAGATATAGCGGGGGTATGAAGAGTACATAAAATAGAGGAAAATATTTCTCTTATGCTATTGGTTGCTTTGTTCAAAGGAAAAGCTTAGGTTGGCAACGATCCCTAGCTTCCAATTCTATCTGCTTTAGGGATCAGCCCAGAGAGAGTTTGTTCAAAATCTTCTTAGAAAAGGGAGATCATTCCTTGTTGCTGCATCAATTAATCATCATCAAAAGAGCCCTGCAAGAGGCCATGAGCAACTTCAATACCAGGTTTCAATAAACTTGGGAAAGAATCCCTATAACTACCTGACCTCTGACTATGATGGCATTTATGTTTTACCTAAAGGATTTCAATTAAAATATCACAGTCATGATAACCTCTATGGGAGGGGATGTCTTACCTAACACATACAATTTAGTTGTGCATACAAAGAATAGTCTGATTGATGTTGGGAAGCTTCCACCATGACCACTGATGCTTGTATTTGTATAAATATCTGGTGGACCTCAGGAAGAAATTACTCCAAATACCTCTGCTTCACAAGTGATGACATTGGATACTCCAAAATCCATTCACGTGTATCCCATTGCACAATTGAGTACATCGGTCTCCTCCTCACAAGCAATAGACATCAATGATATGAAGAGTCTCATGCAATATTTTTCTAACAAGTTAGTTCTCGTCAAGAAGTTGCAAGCAACACCTCCAAAGTAGGCCACTCAGACCTATTAAGCAGGAAGTCCATCCTATCAACAAAACATGTGCCAAGGACCCTCAAAAAGAGGAGGTCAACAAATGATGTTCACCAATGAGATAGTCCTATTTATTATGTTGATTCAAGCTATCAAGAGCATTCCAAGCAAGGATCTTGTACCAAGCTAAAAAAACCTAGTGAAAGAAGAAAACACATGGTGCTTCCTGTGCAATGATAGTCACATGCCCTAAAATTGTCTAAGGGGAAATTTGCAGTAGAATATAGTAGAAAAAAGATAAAAAGGCATGCTCCCAAAAATAGAAGAATATCAGTCTCCTAGAATGGAAAATGCCTACTTTAGAGTGCAAATGTGAGGAATGTCTTTAGAATAAGAGCTAGATAGTGCATTGGATCAAGTGCTATTTTTATGGATGGAGGAAGAAGATGTAGTATTTACAAATGATGCTTTGATGACTAGTGCCTCACAAGTACAATCAGATTACAACACGAGGTCTAAGAGAAGACTCATGGGAGAATACATACAACAAGCTCTGTTGCATCCAAAGCTATGCCAACAACAACCACAAGAAAAGAAAGCTCTGTAAGCCATCACTCGACCTACTCAATAGTCATGAACTCCACCATTTCTAGAGAAGGAGATGGATAAGATACAAAGTCCATTCATGATAGATCATTTCCCCTGAAAAAAGAGAGATACCACCATTCAAACCCAAGACCCCGCCAATCGAAATGCTTAATATGGTGGAACAATTGAAGAAGGTGCCTGGTAATGTATATTTGTGGGAACTCATATCCATTCCTAAACAAAATATGTTGCTCCAAGAAGCATTAAAGAAAGAAGAAAAAATACCATAGATGGATGTGACTCCACCACACGATCAAAATAAAGACAAAGAGCTTGCATCAGAACCCCAACCTTTGTGAGTTGCAACTTATGTGAATGATGTGGGAAATGTAAAAGAGAAAGAGGTAAGCAAGACAAATCCCACTCCTTTATTTTTAATCCTTATTGTGGGAGATAAGCTTTTGCATAATAACATGATTGATTCGGGAGATTGTACAATGGTCATGCCTAAACAAGTGGTCGATGCCCTGAAACTTAAGTATGATCCCCCTGAGAATGGAATCATGCAATTGGATGGGAAGAAGGTTTTGACGATAGATCGCATCAAAGATATATCTTTGACCCTCTTCTCATGTCCAATCCAAATGGTCACATAAGAAGTGGTTGTGATAGACATTCCCCTGATATTCAGAATGTTCCTTTCAAGAGATTTTACAACAAATCTTGGTAGATATTTAGCACTTGATTGGTTTCACCTAATACTAAGGACAAAGCATGGAGCAAAGATGAAGATCCTATGTGAATCTTTGCATCTAGAACATAGTAGAAAATGTAGTCCTATGCTTTGAAGTAGCACATACCTCCTTCTCACAAAGGGAGAAGTATTATGTAGAGATGTTAGAAGATGAAGAAGAAATGAGTGATCAGGCCCCAAAAGAGGCCCTCCTAAATAAATTTATTGACTCTAACCCATTTGAAAACTTTCATGCTTAATGAGATTAGGCACCTATGTGATCTTCGATGATGACCATTTTTTTCCAAAATTGATAAACGATTGTGAGGAACATAATGATCTAGATGAAGACTGTCTATGGACAATATATTTTGACAGTGACAAATGCAAATCCGGTTTTGGAGTAGGTGTTTGAATAGTGTCCCCAACTAGGTCAAAGAACCTCAAAGCTTTAAGTCTTTAGTTTCCATGCTCAAAGAATGATGCAAAATATTAAGCCTTGGTTCATGGTTAGATCCTTGCAGAACTGATGGGTGTAAAGATAATACAAACTTTTAGAGATTTAGAGTTGGTTGCAAGCCAATTTTGTGGGCAAGCAACTACTAACAATATAAGAATGAAGTCGTACAGACATTGAATATGTGATCTAATTGAGAGCTTTGAGGATTTTAACATTCAGGATATCACATGCTCCTAGAACAAGGTTACTAATTGAATGGCTATGATTGGTTGATAGTATAAACTAGTTTTTGATTTAGCAATGAAGCAGAGCATAATACAGATAATTGTCTAAACCGTAATTCCTGACAATGATCAGAACTAGCAAGTATTTGAGGATGATATATAGATCAACTCCTTTTTACAAAAATTAGGAAAAGCTTCTAACCATGCACAACCCTAAACAAAGTCTCCTAAAGGGAAAGTGATCCAATTAAAAGGTAATAAGATTCCTCAAGGTTTAATCTCTCTTGAAAATATTTTGACTATGAGGACACAAGATATAACAAAAAAAGGTTCACTATGGATGAGGAAGATTATGAAGAGCTCGATGTCGAATGTGGTAAAAAGTTAAAATTCAAAAGGGATGTTCCACAAAAGGATAAGGAAAGACTTAAGGGTCTATGTTCTAGATATGATGAGGTCATAGCCTAGACCTATGATGATCTTAGAGGGTATGATCCGGGAATATTTCAGCATACTATTGACTTGGCCAAGGGTTCAAAGCTCATTCGACAAAAAAAAAAGTTTGGTCAATTTGAAGGTCGAAGCGTTGATGGCACAAGAGCTCACCAATTTGATTGAATCAAGGATCATATGCCCAATTAAGCATTCTACCTAGGTGTATAATATGGTACGAGTTTGGAAAAAGAATGATGATATTAGACTATGTGTGAATTTTAGATATTTGAATAAAGCCTCACTAAAAGACCACTACCCTTTGCCATAATGGAGTAGATCTTGCAAACTATGGTCAGATCAGAGATGTTTTCATTGCTTGATGGTTTTTGGTTATAATAGGTATATGTAAAGGAAGGTGACCAACATAAAACAATGTTCACTACTAAGTGGGGAACATTGGTGGGAAACACCGGACCTTCAAGGAGCACTTCAAGAACCAGGAGAGTGCAGGGGTCAGGAGGACCTTCCAAACAAGTCAAAGCATCAATTATGATCTATTGGAGCCTATAATGGCATTTGGTATGAATAGATGTATTGAGAATGTTAAAAGTCCTAAGGGTCCTGAAAGGACCATAGGACCAAAGAACTTTGTAAATGGACCAATAGTGTCCAAGAGGTGTAGGTAGGTTATTAATGTTCTAATTAGGTCAATTATGGTTAGACATTGAAGTTTAGATAGTTTTTAGTCAGTATAAATCAATAAAATGAGAGTTGTAATTTCCAATTTTCAAATTTTGTTTAGGTGGGAAAGGAGTTTTAGCATTTTAGAGATAATTAGGAATTATAATCAATCCAAAATCGTTTGGGCAGTTGGAGAATGGATTTATAAACCCAAGATATTCATTTTATGCGGGGTTGGTCATCTTGGAAGAAGAGTTGTATGGACTGTTCTTGAAAAAGCAGTATTAATTTTTTTGCATTATTTTGTGTTTTTTTGGTAGTCTATTGATTTCCTATTGAAGTTTGATTCATTGTCATGAATTGAGGACTGGTATTTGCATGATATCAAACCTTTGAATGCTCGCAATAGGAATCAAGTTATTGCATTTTTTTGTCTGTCTGAGGAAAATATAGTTTTGCTCAGTTTTGAGAGGTTTAATGATTAGATCCATTTCATGGAGTGATTTGACTGAAAACCTTTGAAATGGATCACATTTGATTTGTATCATAAAAAATAACAAAGAAATATGTAGGGAAGAGGAAAATTAACATGTGCCACGATTGAATTAGCAAAGGAAAAGGCATGAAGATGGACCCTAGGTATAGAAGTGGACAATATGCCTTAACAAGAGGTACATTTTTGAGTTGCAGTAGTTGAGGAATGTTGAATTAATGGTGAAAAGTTAAAAACCAAGTCTTGGAAGTGTTTGGAAACCCTAGAATCAAAAAGCCCTAGTTTTAAGCCAAATTAGGGAGGGTTTTGTAGTTGGGTATGTTAAGAGTATCCTAGAAGATTAAAAGTGTGAAAATATTTGGTTTGGGAGTGTTTTGGAAGACTGTTGAGAGTTTCAAATTAGGAGACAAATTTGAAGAGGGGTTGCTTTGTAAAATAGGGCTAATTAGGCCTAATTTTAAGGAAACAACAGGGTTTGAAGTGAGGTTGTCTGAAACAATTGATGCCAAGGAGTTGACATGATGTTTTTCATCACAATCCACATCTGAAACCATCATTAGATTGGAGGTTCATTTGCAAAATTTGAGGAAGAAGTCAAAAATCCATTGCCAAAGGCCTAATAGGCTAGATGGCTATGTGAGCAGCAAAAGAGAGTTTTGTATAAAATGGAGGGTTAGGGCTTGAAACCCATTTGAATCAAGTTTTTTCAAGTCTTTTGAGATCATTTCAATGATTAGGAATCACAAGGGAGGCAGATAGGTCTTAAGTGCAAGGTGAAGGCCTTATTTCTAAGTTGGTGTCTAGTTGAGAGATTGAAGAACAAAACTTTGTTAATCTTAAATCTTTGTGTATCTTTTGAGATCCCTGACCCTCTGCATCAGAGTGGTATCAGAGTAGTGAGTAGGTCCTTTAGGGATTGGAGAAATAGCAATGGCACCAAAGAATCAATTGGCAAGAGAGTTGGAAGAGTTGAAAGAGATCTTGGAGAGGGAGAGAAGAGAAAGAAGGGAACAAGAAGCAGCAAGAGCAAGAGAAGAAAGACAATGGAGAAGAGAGAGAGACACTATGCAGGCAAGGATCAATAACCTTGAGAGGAGTAGGAGGAGAGAAGACCAAGAAGACCAAGAAAACAATGAAGAGGATGAAGAGCATGTGAGGGTAAATCAGGAACAACAAGCTGATGATACAGAGGACCCTGAGGAAAGGAGGTTAGTGAGGTTATTGAAGGCAGTACAGGGTCATGGAGGGAAGAGTCACATAGACTTGCCTATCTATCAAGGGAAGATGGATAGTGAGGAGGTATTGGGATGGCTTGATGCCATGGAAAACTACTTTGAATTTGAGGAGATGGATGAAGAGAGGAAAGTCAAGTTTGCTAAAACCAAGTTGAGAGGCACAGCATTGACATGGTGGACAAGTTTCCAGAATGATAGGATGGCTAGAGGATTGGAAAAGGTCTCTACATGGGCAAGGATGAAGAGTTTGGTCAAGGAGCAATTCCTACCATCTGATTATACCATTCATGTGAAAAGGATGAGGCAGAATTTAAAGCAAAAGGACTTGGATGTTATGTCCTATACTGAGCAATTTCACAAGCTTAGTATTAGAGGAGGTTATGAGGAAGAAGATGAGAAGATAGCCAGGTACATCAATGGCTTAAGGTACAATCTGCAAGATGAGATTGGTTTGCAATTGCCAAGGACATTAGGAGAATGTTTTCAGTTGGCCATTAGAGCAGAAGAAAAGGTGAAAAGGAAGCAAGAAAGATCAAACAATGGTGGAAGAGGAGGTAGTTCAAACAGGGGCAGAGGTAATAGAGAGCAAGGACAAGGTAGTAATGATAAAAGCAGCAATGACAAGGGTAAAGAAGTATTTTCTGATCAAAGAGGTGGATACACTCCAAGAGGAGGAGGCAGATTTGGACAAGGTAGAGGACCATTCACAGGTAGATGTTTCAATTGCAATGAACCAGGGCATCCTTCCTTCAAGTGTCCTAAATGGGAACAAGCTGATAAAGGCAAAGAAAGGAGAGCTAATTTGGTACAAGAAGAAGAAGACAAGAAGGAGGAACCAAAAACATTCATGGCAGACCCTGTGACTGATGGTGAGTTTCTCATGATCAAGCAAGGAGAAAGACTTCATCAAGAACCAAAGGTAACCATTTTCAAAACAAATTGTCTCAGTCATGGTAAGATATGCAGATTGCTTATAGATTCAAGGTCACATAGCAATTTAGTTTCAGTTGATATGGTAACCAAGCTAGGGATTGAAACTTTTGATCATCCTACTCCCTACAAGGCCACTTGGGTAACTCAAGGACAACATGTAGAGATTGGTAAGAGAGCTTTTGTTGATTTCTCAATTGGTTCATATCAGGATAGAGTGCTTTGTGATGTAATTCCAATGACTTGTGGTCATATTATCTTGGGAAGGCCATGGCAGTATGTTAGAAGAACTTTGCATGATAGGTTTCTTAACACCTATTTGGTTCACAAGGGAGATGTTAAATATCAGTTGGTTCCTTTACCTTTGGAGTAGTCTAATGATAATTTTGTGATTTGTTTTGAGAAGAGTTTGCAGGTGATTAAGCAGGGTGAAATAGGGGAAGGCATTGGTAAGCTAAAAAGAGATAAATTGCAGCAGGGTTATGAGGTGGACAGTCCATCAAATCAGTCCTTGTGGGATCTGGATAGTATTAAGGTTGGTGGCATTGAATTCCCTATAAATGATGGTGTTAATGGTGGAGTTCTTTCACAAAGGAGGCAGTGGAATGAGGGCAGGAGCAGGGTACAAGAACCCACTGTTATCAAGCAGCAAAGAAGACAAACCAGTCCCTGTTTTGGCTCTCACATGATGAATGTCAAGAAAGTAGTTTGGCAGAAGAGAAAGAAAGTAACTTTGGGAGACTACCTGCCTTCTCATTGGAAGATGAAAACACATGTGAGCAAGAGGTCTTTTGGTGGAAACACATGGGACACTTCTTGGGACAAGAGTTCTTTCTTTCCTGGGGAGAATGGTGCAGGAGCACCCAAGGCTTTCAAAGAGTTGTTCAAGAACCAGGAGAGTGCAGGGGTTAGGAGGGCCTTCCAAACAAATCAAAGCATCAATTATGATCTATTGGAGCCTATAATGGCATTTGGGTTGAATAAGTGTAATGAGAAAGTTCAAAGTTTCAAGGTTCCTGATAAGGAATCTAGCTTAAAAATGCAATGTAAGGGGTAAATTATGATTTAGGGATTTGATTAATGATCTTATGCTTTAAATAGGTCAAATAAACTTGGATAGTGAATATCCAATAGTTTTTAGAGGGTGGGTGTTAATAAATTTCAAATTTGCAATTTCAAATTTTCAAATTTTGGTTTAGGCGGGAAAGGGAGTTTTTAGCATTTTAGAGTTAATTAGGCATTATAATCAATCAAAAACAGTTTGGGCAGTTGGAGAATGGATTTATAATCCCAAGATATTCATTTGTATGGGGTTGGTCATCTTGGAAGAAGAGTTGTATGAAGCTGTTCTCGGGGAAAAGTAGTAATTCTGATTTTGCATCACTTTTGTGTTTTGGTAGTCTATTGATTTCCTATTGAAGTTTGATTCATTGTGATGAATTAAGGACTGGTATTTGCATGTGATACGTTGATATTTATCCTATTCTAAATGTGCAAAATAACTAAGAAATGTGAATGACAAAATACCAAGGACACCTCAAGATTAGCCAAAAGAGTGATAAACAATAAGGAAAATGGACAAAATAAGACACAAACGATTTCACCTTCCTTGTTGTTGATGTCTCCTTGATTGGCCCTTGCTTGGAATAGTTTGTGTGCTCCTTAGATGATTGCTTGAATGACTAAATGAAAGATTAAATGTGCAAAATGATTAAAAGAAATGGCTAAATGATGGCAAAGGATTGAGGATGTAAATTAACAGCATGTAGTTATGAAAATTCAAAGTGTTGA
>VDFB02016963.1:0-12184 GCA_007258455.2 Sequoia sempervirens | reverse complement strand
AAAAGTGTTGTAGGTGCTCAATCCTACGAAAGGTGAACAAAAGGCTTTGTAGGTGCTTGGTCCTAAAGAAGATGAATAAAAGGTTCTACATGTGCTCAGTCATGCAGAATGAAAATGCTTCACAGGTGCTTGGTCCTATGAATGAGGTGCCAAGGGTGCTCTATCTTGAGGAAGTCTAGATGTGAGAGGCTCCATAGAGTCTAATTGACCCTCACATGTTCTTGGTCCTATAAGGCAACATGTCAATTTGGAGACAAAACATTTTAGGCAAGTAAAAAGTCACATAGATAGAGAAACAGTCAAATCTTAGAACAAGCAATTGAAGGAGAAGCTTTCAAAAGGGTCCCTCGAGAACCCTTCAAAAGAAATAGGGGTCCACTCAAGGGACACTATTTGAAAATCGATGAAATTTTTGCAAATGATCCTATCATCAAGGAATCCTTTTGAAAGATTCTCTTTCATCAAGGAATCCAATAAAAAAAGAAGAATGTCCTCCTCGAAAGAAAATTCTTAATTATTTTTGCTACGAATTTGATTTCAAAAGAAAATCTTGCTAAGGGGATTTTTTTTAAGGATGCAATTTTTTGAAAAATGTATAGATTTTCAACAAGGGATTCGTTGGCCACTGGATACACCTTACTAAAAATTAGAGAGGTAGGAGTCCCCCTTAGGATGGTGTGTCTGCGAACTAAAGGAGCACGTGGCATCCTAAGGAAAGGAGCAGATCATCGCGAGGAATGTGCTTAGCCCACAATACATGATGAGATGTAGACATAGAAATGTTGTCGCTACCTTGTGAGGACAACACATAGAGTACCACAAAATCAAGAAAGCAAGCAAAAAAGAGAAAAGATAAAAAGAAAGGGGAAAAGAAAGATAGAATAAATCCAAGAGATGGGGGATTTGATAGCCGAGGGGTTAAATTGCTCATAGATATAGATAGATAGATAGATATAATATACGTATGAATTGTCATCAATCCCCTACTATACTAGATCATGAAGAAGGGTACGTGAAAAAAAAATTGGGTCAACATGGAAGGGAGGCCTAAATTCCCTCAACACTTTGCATCGTCCCCAATTGTCAAAAAACCAAGTCACAACAAATAGAAGAATGATGCAAAAAATACAATAAGTTTACAAAAAAAAACAATCTTGTATCCAAGCACCTACAAGGGTGACAAGGGTCCTCCAGGAACACATACAACAAGAACAAGAGAGACACAACACACACACAAATATAACTACAAATAAAGAAGAGGTTCCCTCCTAGTCCTCATCAACTAGGAGGTCATCATTCTCCTAATCTAGATCATCATAGGGAGAGGGTGGACAAACCTACAAGGGTGGGATAGCAAGGAGAGCACCCTTCAACTCTCTTGCAACAAGAGCTAAGGAAGAGGGCCCCTCAAGGTCTTCTTCACTCAACTGTTGTTAGGGTAAATGTCATTGATCTTGCAAAGATTGTTGACAGAGCCGAGACATCATCCACCGAGTTGAACATGCACTCGATAGGAGAGCCATGTGTCAATTGGGTAGGTGAAGAAGGAGGCGCTCGAGATACACTACCAAGCTCATCAAAAGATTCGGGGGATGTCAGGGTTGCCTCCATCACTAGGATGACACAAGCCAAAGAAGAACCCTCTCCTGAAGATGGAAATCCTTTCTTCCTACCCCCATTAGAAGCAGGGTCATCCTCCAACTTATGCTTCATTAGGGGATGCGAGATCCCCATAGAAGAAGCAAAAGGAAAGAATGAAGAGGAAAAAACTACAAACGACACCACCAAAGTATTCAACATATCCACGTGCTTAGGAAAATGTGGATGTCTAGAAGGGACATTAGGAGAGGAGGCTCAATCGAGGGAGTGATGAACACTTGCACCTTTTTAAGGTGAGGTTCATTCACACTCACAGGGGGGAGCCAGAAGCAAGATCAAGGCGATAGGAACTTGAATCAGAAGGGGTAGAAGAGGAGGGCACAGTAGATGTCAAAACAAGAGCTATCAAATCCCCTTCTTCCTTCTGCGAGGAAGCCTGCTCAATAGCTAGAGCCTTCCTTCAGTGCGTGTGCTCACATGCAAGGTGGTTTCTTCGGCTCTGAGAGGTAGAAACTATGGCTTGAGGAGCAGAAGGCTCTTGTTCTATGATGGGAGTGTCCATCACAACCTTTATTGGTGGAGGGAGTGACTCTTGGACAAAAATAGGAGGAAGAGATGTAAGAATAGAGGAAACAACTCATGGAGAAGCATACTCAAGTGCCTCGACAATGGGCGTCTTCTCATTCACCACCCTAGGGGCAAGAGTAGTAGGAGGTTGTAGAGGTTGATATGTTAGGGAAACTCCATAGGAACCATTCCCCTTGCCATAGACAACGTGTTGAGGTATCATGGGTAGGATAGGAAGGTCTAACACCTAATGCTTAGCCTTCCACCAAGAGGGCACCATTGGACTCCCCATGAGACACATGGAGGAGAAAGATGAAGGTGTCATGAAAGGGTGAGAGGCGGAAGCCAATGGAGCAATAGAAGAAGAGGAAGGCTCCTCAGCATGAGAAAACTTCCCCTTTCCCTTTTTAGAGGAGGAAGAGTTAGCCTGCTACCACACTATCATAGATACCTTAATCAAAATAGCATAAGGGGAAGGAGGGCAGGTCACCTTCAGTGCTATGCCCCCATTCTTGTATTTAATGAAGTGCGATACAATAGGTTCATCCTTGGAGGAACCAAACCAATAGGGGAATGCCAAAAGTGATCTAATGAATAGGACACACACAACACTAGGGGCTTATACTCAATGTCATGTACAATGTGCACTGAGCCCTCATGAGAGAACCTCAAATATTTATGGATCTTCGAAGGGATTGCATTCATGGAAGCTAGCCATGGGATTCCTAGCTTCACTCTAAACAAGTTAGACTCTAGGATGATATCAAAAAGAGCATTCACAATCCTTGGCCCTACTAGGACTAAAATGGTGATGGAACCAATGGGAGGGATGGAAATCCCACCATGCATATGTATTGTACTTTTAGATTCATCGTACTCATCCTTATCTAGAAATTTTATTAGCATAATCTCCTTTGTAATAACATTAACTTGACACATAGGATCAACGAGAATACCAGTCATAGTGTTCTTGTTGATACAAACGAGAATGTATAAGGAGAGGATTCTATATTCACATTCATAGGAAAGTCCTATGATGTAAAGGTTATAGCAGGTGATCCATTCATGGGTCGTGCACAAGGAATGGGAAGATGCATAAAAGAGGTCATCTTTACATACTCCAAAAAGGGATTCCTCAGGATACTCTGAAGGTTCAACGATCAAGCTATGACCTATCTATATTTCACCTCACAATGTTTAGGGACCCTTCTAACTATGCCACTAGAGGTCGTAGGTTGGGTTGCAAGGATATGCGCCCTGCAACACACACACCTAAAACATACCTAGAACACGAGAGAAGGTTCCTTCAACTCTACAAAACCTAACAAAAATAGTTAACATCAGGTTCACCAAAATGTATAGGAGGGGGACTGAATTCTTAGGACTCCAAGTCACAGGAGAGTCTAGAAAAATAGGTTTCCCTGATCTACCTCAAGCTAATGGAATGTTTTGGGAGAGTTTAAAGTGTAAAGGCTGAAAGGAACAACAACCAAGTTGTTGTTGTCCTTTTATAAGACTAAATGTTTTAGGAAGGTAGGTGATGAAGTTTATAGAGTTCGAACTACAACTCAAATAGCTCACTGTTAGGGGACTACAACATGGGACATAGACGTCAACATGACATGCTAGCCTCTTAGTGGGGCACTGACATTTGTATGAATATAAAGTGTAAGATACAGTGAAAAGATAAGGAAAACCTACTAATGACCTAACACATGTAGTTTTATGGAATAATAGAAACATAGAACAACTAAATGATAGAACAATCAAGAACACTAAGACTAAATCTAATTATAAAATGATAAAGAAGGGTGAGGAAAGCGCACCTTCCTACCCATGAGTTGATATCTTCAAGATCTTTACCTCAAGGAGAACCTACACATAGAAGACAAAAAAATGTTAGGGTTGTGTTTATAAGATTGTCATAGTTAGTCCCTCGCTTTGGTGTTTCCACCTCCAGGGACAACTAGATAGAAATGATTGTAGAAATATGATAAAGAAAATATATTGAAAGAGAATACCAAGTAATACATTGCACAACAATATGCTACGATATTAAAATGATAATACAAAGTAAAAGGGAGATGGAGTGATATCACCTTCTCAACCAAGTGCTCTCAAGGAAAATAGAGGAAGGAGTGAGTGTGCAAGCCTTCAAAGACCAATGTTGTCGCAACAATGAAAAGAGTAAACCAACAAAATGCTAACTTGCAACTTCAATGGAGGTGGTGGAGCTTGAAGGAGCTGAAAGTGAATGTAGAAGTGTGTAGGTGGTGAGAATGATCAATAAGAATGTGAAGAAGATCAGTTGAATGGAGGAGATAGCAATTTGAAAGAAAAATGGAGGCAACGGAGTCATTTGAAGTTGGTCTGAAGGGCAGGAGACGCTACACTTCATGTCCAATGGAAGAGTGTAACGCCTCTGTGGATTCTATAGGTGGGAATCCTATCAAGACCGCAACGTGCCACATAGATGTTTGTGCATCGTGCTAGTGTCCCTAACAAAATATCCCCCACTGACAGGTAAAACAATTGCCAAGTGGATAGGGGAAGGTGGTGGAAATAAGGATTGCATTATCGAACTTAATTTTCTAAGGTAGTAGGTAGTGTAAACAAGGAATTTACAAGGGGGTGCAAATTCAAACCATTACAATTACATATAAGGAGACATAAATTTTGTGTTCCTTATTTTAGAAATATTATATTTATTATTAAATATTAATATTTTGGCATGCAAATGGTTGTCAAATTTAAGATAAATGGTAAGAACTCTTGTTAACACACTGAATCCATTACACTCTACCCCTTGTTGCCATTATAGACTAGCTCTCAACATTAATTATTCATTTTATATTTTTAAAAATTAAATTATTTTTTTAATTTTTTTTATTTGGTTAGCATAAAGAGTTGGTTGACAATATATAGCTTTTTAAGCTCTTTTCTCAATATTATTATTTTTAGAATAAATAGAAATGTTTTAGATAGGGCTTAGACTATGGACCTCTTGCATTCTAGCTATGTCAACTCTAATGATGGAACAATTATTAAATTTTTACTTTTATGCTCTATGAGAAGAAAATAAATATTTCTCTTGAGAATTATTGTCTTAATTTTGAATAATTATAAAGTTAATATAATAATGTCAATAATATAAAAATAAAGATTTAATTGTCTTGTATTTAGAGATGTGGATGTCATATGGGTTAGAAATTCTCGGTAACACTTCCATGTAAGGTATATTGAGATGAATATTTAACATTGTGGATGCCACATTATGAAAATATTTAATATTTTAAAAGACTTAGTGCCAAAAAGTTCATTATTTTGTAATCTTATAGTTTAGAGGCACATGGTTTATGTGATACCATTTAGTAGTTTTGTGTAAGTTTGTTTCTATAAAAAAAGTACACGAGTAGTTGTTGAGGTCAGCTCATGTAATATTTAGCTTGTTGGCTAAGGTTGGATTGAGCATCTCTTGTAGGTTTCATATTTGGAAGCATGGATTGGGTTGTGTAGCTATGTGGTTCTCATTCATTTATTCACATTAGGGAAAAAAATAGATTACTTGATGCTTCAAAAGGCTTACATGGAGATTTTGCAAGTGTATTGTAATCTTGTTTATTATCTATAAGTACTTGCTTCTTTTTTTCTCTTGAGAGGGTTTTCTCAAGGTATGTTTGGTGTCTTCTTAATGGTATGTTTTTTATTCTTTTACATTGTGGATTATAAATACTTGTTTCCATATTATTCTCTCTTGGGGTTATATGAAAATGTATATTATTGTTGTGAACTTTCATTTATCCCTCACCTATAGAAATAATTAAACCAAAATTGCATTTAATAACTATAGTCATAAAACAAAATGGCCAACAACCTACATGACTATAAAATGCTTGGAGTAGTAAACAAATACCACAAAAAATATACAATAAAAATATAAATTATAGCCTACACAACTCCTCACCTAAGCACTCCACTTAATCATCTAGTAACATCAATTTTTATTTATTACACAAAACCAAAACGAACATATCTTCCTTTGGCCCCCTACAAACCTACAATCCTTCATATTCATAAAATTAACACCATGAATAATTTCCTTCCATTTAGAAACCTCAAAAAGGAAACCATATTCTTAAATAAAGTTGGGGTATTGGTAACCTCAATAAGTCTATTGGAATGAGAAACCAACAAATTTTAAAACACTATATTAAAATATCAATGTAAAATATCACCTCTTGCAACTTTTGAAAGACAAAGAAAATATCCTTGTTGAGTTCTTTCAACTTCTCCCTTGATATCTATTAAGATGCATCCATAATAAATAAAGGAGAATTGATTGAATTTTAATTCTCTACCAATGAAAAAAATACATCCTTAAGCACCAAATAACCAAGCAATTAAGCCCTTGCCACACAGATAGGAACTTTCTCATAGAAATCTCGAAATAAATTAAGAATTGAATCCCTAAACCTAGATTTCCCAATATCTCATATCCCCAAAGTACCCATAATATTCTTAATAGGAGTGAGGGAACCAACTAAAGAGAAATTAAAATATATATTAAGACACCTATCAAAGAAAATATCACTTTTTAAAGTGGGGATCTCCCCCTTCAAAACTCCTTTGTGCATTAATTTTGTAGCCACCAATTAAACATCCCAAACACCCAACCATTCCAAGTAGTAATAGAGTTGAACAACAAAGGAAAAACTTAAGAAAAAATTGAGGTTCACCATTATATAAATAGATCACACCCAATGAATAACTATACATGTAGGGGACTTCATTACAAATCAGGCCACAAGCCACCTAGAATATCACAAAGTGAAATACAAGAAGGAAAATCTTCTACCAAACTTCAATAAATCATCATAAAAAATAAAGTCTAGGGAGTCATCTTTTCATTAGCACCACATGAATGGATTATAAAGTCCATTAAGGAGGTATCCAAAATGATAATCCTACCTAGCTAAAATGCTCAAAAATTCTTGATTACTAAGAGAATTAACTTGATCTCAAGACTCCATTCCATCACTAGTGCTAATAAATTTACTCAATAAACCCTAAGTTTACTAAATAATACCCCACCTTATTTATCTCCCTAAAAGAATCTAACATAAAACATCAGTCACTTTTTAATAAAGTGACTAGCCTTACTGGTATAAGCCATTGCACTTCCAATTAGAGAAATTTTGACTTGATAATCCTTGTATGAATCCCCTTCTACAACCAAAAGAGATTGTTTTAGAAATCCCTTCCATTACTATCATTCTTTCTATTTCATTAATCATTTGAACCCATAGAAAAATGATCCATTGGAAATAAAGGTCCCCTTTGAATCTCTTAGAATAAAACCTACACCTACTAACCCTAGATTGCCTCACTAATGAAAGGAATAAAGAGTGTAGAATACATACACTAAAATTTGACGGAAGGTATGCACAAAAATAATTAATCTAATAATTATAAAAAATAATACACAAGGAGATTATACCATAACAAGATGATTTGTGTAGGAAAAAACCCTTTTGGAAGAAAAACCCAATGCTTCAATATAAAACCAAATGTATTATTCAACAAATATGAGGTTAAAAAACAAATATCAACCTATAACTTTATAAGAGTATCATCAAAATTTGGATTTTGAAGTATTTTTGGTAGCATAACATACTTGAAAATCAATCATACAACCTATAATTGGCTCCAATCCAAGCACTTAATATAAAGGAGATCCAATCAAAGATAATAAAATTAGTAAACCAAAAATCATGGGATAATATCATGACCCAACTATGGTACCCAAATATAGGTCCCAAATTCCAACACACCCTCCAAGGTGAGATATCATGCTAATAATAATACATATTCTTATATTGTCATAATGCTCAATAATTTTCATAATCCACTCACTAAATTGGGTTCTCTGTTTTGGCTCCATAGTCTCCCTCAAAAGATGCCTATGATACATCATAGCATGTGCCATAAAGTTGGTCAAGGTTCATAGTCAATAATGTAAGTTCCCTACAATCATTCTCTTGTGCATCCTAATAGTTCTTTACATCATTATATTTATCATAAATTCTCACACAAACCATTTTCATTCCTAATAAGGCATATGCATGACACAATTTGACCAAGTCATAAGTGGGGTTTCTTTCCCATGTGTGGGCCCCAAAATAATAAATAATAATATTTAATTAATTCCAACTATTATAATTGCAAGGAATATGACACACCTATCCCAACAATAAAGCCCCATAAAATTTCAATCTCAAGATTTTATCAAAGGCCCCATTCATTTAGCCTTATTGTCTCTTACACCAAAAGGGGGATTGATGCAGGAGCATCTGTGGCATAGTGGATATCCTGTGTCAACAAAAGGTGTTTAATTTTAATTACAACTTTTGGTGTGAGTTGAATTTCATATTTTTTCTTGTGAAATTCATATTTTGATGTGCATTTGTATGTTATTCCATGTTGAAAATTTGAATTTGAAATTTGGAATAAATTTGAAGGCAAGATAAGAGGAGATAGTGGAGAATCTACCTTGAAGGCAAAAAATCCAAAAAAATCAAAGGAGGCGTGGGTTTTTGGGAGACCTACAAATTAACTTGTAATTCCAAATTTTGAATTCCACAACTCCTAAAAAATAGGGATCTTGAAGGTGGACGCCAAGATTGGAAAAGCAGATTTTTGCTTTCATTCATGAAAGCAAGAAAGCCATAAAAGCACTTTCCTCTATATTTGACAGGTCTGGAGGCTTGAAAAGATTATTTTATTCATTTAATTGATGAATTTTAATTTATTTTTGATATTCCTTGAGTTGGGTATTGATTTCCCTGAGAGTGGGTTGGAATGAGAGGAAATTGAAACTAAATGAATTCACATTTCATTTCATTTAGATGACAACTTGTGTAAATGAAAATCAACTTCATTTTTGAAAGAAGTTTTCCATAATACAGAGTAAGACACATAGAGGGTGTTGCATGCCTCCAAGAATTATTTTGATGGTGTTTTTGTAGATTGGAGAATGCTGGAAGTGGCATAAACATCATTGGTAGTTGCAGATTGAAGAGTTGTGATTGTTGAGAGTGGTTTGTTGTTGTAGGTGTTGGAGAGAAGTTTTTGTTGCAAAAATTTGATTTGCTGACTATAAATAATTTTTATTGTATTTACCAAGAGTCTTTTAAGGGATTTTTTTAGCCCATTGTCCTTTTGGACTAATTGTAATTCATTTGCAAATTTTAATTCAATCTGACATAGTTGGTTGCAAGTTGCAAACCAAGGTTGCATATTTGTTACAAGAATTTCATTTTTCTCTATGAAGAGTTTTTTTTTTCAATATTGTGTGAGCTATTTAAATTAGTTTTCATTGTAAAATATATTTTAATTAGCTCCATACATTAATGGTATCATAGCAGCAAGATCTTGAGTGTGTAATAGATCATCGAAGAGAGGAAGTTGCACTGGGATTGTGTTGTGGGTGTTGGAGAAAATGTATGCAAGAGGAGCCCATTGTGGTAGAGGAAGATGAAGAGGAGATAATTTTGTCAGAAATGATGATTTTAGAGCCTTGAGAAGGCAGGTTGAGACTTTACAAGAAGAGATGAGAGGATTTACAAGAATGAGAGACACAAGAATTGATGATGAAGATGAAAGGACATAGAATGCTAGTCAAGCTAGAAGCCAAGGTAGGAGTCAAGGGAGTGTTGGAGCAACAAAAATTGCTTGTGATCCTTTAGTAATCACATTATCAAATATAGGAAAAATTCCTAGGATGGATGTGCCTACATTTAATGCAAGTTTGAATCCAGAGGAATTGGTAGATTGGCTTAATGAATTGGAAGAGTATTTTTAATTTGAAGAGATAGAGGATCCTGATAGAGTGAAATTTTCCAAGACAAGGATGAAAGGACATGCCTCAATATGATGGAGAGAGGTCCAATTAGAAAGGGTAAGAAGAGGAAAAGATAAAATTACCAAATGGGATAAAATGGTGGAGAAAATGAAAAGGAAATTTATTCCTGTAGACAAAGAATTAGACTTGGTCAAGAGGATGCAAGATTTGAAGCAAGGAAACAAGACTGTTAAAGAATACATTGAAGAATTCCATAGAATTATTATAAGGACTAGACATTGAGAGGCAACCAAGGAAAAGGTTGCAAGATACATAAATGGGTTGAGGTCAAGCATTCGAGAAGAGATGGCACTTGTTAGAATTGTGATAGTGGAAGATGCTTATCAAATAGCATTGAAGATAGAAGAAAGTCTGAATAAAAGATTTAAAAGTAAGCAAAGAGGAAGATGCCATGAAAAGGAGGTTAAAGGAAGAACACATTAAGCATACAATAATTTGAAAATTTAGAAAATTATAGACCAAGGTAGCAACAACCAACATAGGAATGAAGAATTTTATGGGTCAAGCGATCAAAATTAGAGAGGTAGAGGAAGATCAAGTAGAGGGTTTGGAAGAGAAACCTTTCAAGGAACTTGTATTAAGTGTGGGGAAGAGGGTCATAGATCATATGATTGTCCTCATGAAGAGGAAATACCAAGAAGAAGGACTGAAAATCATAATAAAGCAGCAAATTTCAATAGAGAAGATGCAGGATCATTGCATTCCACAGAAGTAGAAGATGGTGAAACTTTAATGGCTAGGAAAACATTGTTAAATGAAGATGATAAATCCATTCAAAGGATAATTTTGTTTAGGACAAGATGCAGGTGTGAAGGAAAGGCATGTAATGTCATTATTTATAGTGGAAGCACAGACAATCTTGTGTCTGATGAAATGGGAAGAAAAAATTATAGCTAGAAAGGAAGAAGTGCCCAAAACCATATCAAATAGCTTGGCTACAAGATGACAAGAAGCATTTGATCAACAAACAATATGAGGTAAAATTTAAGATAGGAGGCTATTATGATGAAGTTTTATGTGATATTATCCCAATGGATGCTTATCATATTCTTCTAGGAAGACCTTAGAAATTTGACAGGAAGGTGATGCATGATGGTTATGATGACACACACACATTGACGAAGGACGGGGTGAAACACAAATTGAAGACATTAAAAGAAGAAATGGGTAAGGTTTGTGGCAATGCAAGTTCTTGTTTGGTTGATGAAATCATACTTTTAGATGATATGGAGCATGAATATGTTGGGTTTAACACTAACCATGATGAAGATGAGAAAGATGATTTGCTAATGCGATTGGGAGCAATTAAAAGAGAGTGGAATGAGAACATTTCAACTAATGCAAAGGTTACAACCAAAGGTAAATAGGTCATTTCATATTTTAGTACATGTTTTGATGATATTTAGAATGTAAAAGTAGAGTCAAAGGTTGTAGCAATAAATACTTTGGAAGTAGATGAGAGTGGTGAAGAGACTGAGGTGAAAATGAAGTTTTCTTATGATTATTTGATTGAAAGTACTGAAGATGAAGATTCATTGATAATAGAGCATAACTATTTGTTACAAAATATGCAGAATGAATCTATGGATTGTGATACTATAATGTTGGAAATAGGGTTCCACCTTTTTAGGAGATGGAACACAAGAGGATATGGGATCCTCCTAGTTTGCTAACATAACATTCAAGGAAACCCCTAGAGATCTCAAGCTAGGGATGAAATGAAGTAAAGAGATCTACAATAGGGATGTCCTAGGGTTTGATTGAAGATAATAAGAGGGTTCACAACCAAGCTAGGGCTTGGAAATACAAGATATGCAAATGACATGAAAAACCTAACTATATGACCTAGAGAGTGAAACTGGAATATAGAATGACAAACTGAGAATGAGCAAAGGTGCACTTGGAGGAAAGATGTGATCAAAATAAGCTCCAAAACCCTAAAATCCTTACTCTCAATTCTCACTAGGAATCATATGTCAGTTGTGGTGTATAGGTCGTAGGTGGGTCCTAGAGAGCTGAAAATTTGGAATTTGGAGTTGCAGACTGAGAGGAACAAAATCGAGAAACTATTCTCTAAAACCCTTACTAGGACTCATA